>JAULBZ010004903.1:0-14093 GCA_032360805.1 Neoturris breviconis | reverse complement strand
GTTTTTAGAAAAGTTTCACCTATTCAAAGTAATTTCCGCTATCTCCGATATTTACCGATAATATTTTCCGAAAGCGACTCCAGTCTTTAACAGACCCTACTTCGCCAGCTCTCCAGCAATTTGCATTTCTTCACCCTTACCGGCAATCAGTGCAAGAAGTTACTACACAGGAAATGATCTGAAACATCCGTAGTTCCAAACATTGGCTAGCCGACGTGGGCACATAGTGCAAACTACTGCTAGTAATTATTTTTAATTAGTCATTGCTATTTTGCATTTTATAAAGATTTTTAATTAGGTCTTGGTCGATGCGTGCTCTCCTTCACATATAGAAACTTAACTTGGAGAATAAATAGATAAAAATCAATTTATTTAACTCTACTATGGAGAGTATTTTGTTATTATTGGTTTTTAAAATGTTTTATGATAGAGAAATTTTTAAAATGTTTATGATAGAGACATGTTTATGATAGAGACATGACAGAAAATGTTTATGATAGAGAAAGTATTGATTTTATCTTGGTATTACATATTTTATATGATGATCTGTAATAATAGTAAACAGTAACATCAAATTTTGTTTAATATTAGCACTTGATATATTTGATAGTTAACTGTTTTTTTATTGACAAGTTTCAAAATCTCTCTCTCTCTCTGAATCATTGTCTTGGCGCAATATTTGTTTGGAAATTTGGAAAAAGTAGTACTTTAAAGGATTGACAGGTATATTTCTATATACTCGATTGATGTTCGTTTGTTTCATCCAACCGTCACTTCACAAAGGGGCGGATCTTAGAAACAGATGTTCTGATATACTGACTAAAAATAGAATTGTTCTTAAGCCTATTTGGGCCGGAGGAGGGGTGGATTTCGGCGGGTGCCATATTTTTTCGATAAACTTTCATTGTGTAAACGAATGTGCAATAAAATAGGAATGAAACCCATGTTTAACCTTATACATGCTGGGCTATTTAGGGCTCCTCAAAGCTGGAGGGAGGGGGGTGCGTAAGTGTTGAACTCGGTGTTGAGCCATTGTCACAATTAGTATATTCCTAATTTAAATGATTTTGGATATTTCCATAGCTATAGCACGTGACCTTCAATATTTTAGCTCATTTTTTGAAACCACCTTTCAAATTGACCATAAAATCCTTAAAAAATGCAAAATAGCAATGACTAATTGCATCATTATTTATGCTAACTTCGGCGCGTTTTTCTGACTAAACTACAGCATTTTTAAAACCTGGAAGATATGTTATAAAACAAAGTATTGCCTTTCTGAATCTTGAAACAGAATGTAAAATTCAACTTTAGAACAAACGTTATAGTCTTCGAAATAAAACACACTTTTCAAAATAATAATTCAAATTAAGGTGTGAATTTTGAAAACGTTAGCGAAAAATGATGAAGTCAGCAAAAAACATTTATTTCAAATTGTTTATTAGATATGACTCTACCAAGTTTCATGATTGTATGTTAACCCTATTTGGTGTGGTAGGGGCATAATGGCCCGCGGCTGATTCAATATATAATAACTTTTTATGTATTCATCCGTTTGATCCAAAATTTTCTGACTTTCAACAATTTTTTTTGGATTTCAGAAAATTAAAAAAAGATTAAAATTAAAATCTTACATAGGCTGTTTTCTCGACGAGGGGTAAAAGTGGGAAAAAATGTGTGTGTTTTTACTTTTGTTGTATAAACGATTATTATTGTTTATTATTAAAATCGAAATTTCAACTGAAAAAAAACGCCACAAATTTTGATTAACAAGACGAACTACCAAAATGTGAATTTATTCTAAGATCCTGGGTACTTTGGTGCTAGACCACACAAAATATGTCGAGATCGCAAAAAAGCATCGAGATATCTACGAGATAAATCTCTAGGGACATCTCGTGGTCGTTTTCCGCACTTATGATTCTCATAATTTATGTAAAGGGTTGTAGTAGTTCTTTATTGGTCAAATTATGGAATCGAAACAAAGTAAAAGAAAAAAAATCAAAAAAAGCGCGACGCTTTTGGCCTACTTGGCTCTGTTTAATTTCCGCGCCATTTTAATTTTTGAAAATTAAAGGAGTTATTTCCGCTCATTAAACGCGAAAAACAAGCAAAAATGGAAAAGAACAGGCGCGATAGTCAGGGGCATAAAATATTTGGGGCACAAACAATAAGGTACCTGAATAGGAAATGTTTACTTTAGTCATCATATGACTGCCATAATGCCTTCAAATATGTCAGGGAATGTTAAGTGACCAAGTATGAAGATTAACCAACTACGGGAAGTAAAATTGTTAGGGAATCAGTATTACGTCATCCCATGGATGCCATTATGGCTGCAAAAAAATCAGGCTGTCACAAACTTTCAAGCGACCAAACATCATTACCTTGCCATAAACCTAAATCTTATCAATCTATAAACCTAAATCATGTAAAAAAAAACCTACAAACCAAACTATAACCATAGTTAACCATATAACCATTACTATACTAAACAATAACCGTCCATGTTCCATGTCATAATCCTATAAACCTATCATAAACCGTAAACATACCATACCGTAAGCAAATAAACCTAAATCATAACCATGCTAAAAAGCTATAAACCTAAATCATGCCATAAAAATTTAAGCAATAGGTGTAGTAATCACATTTATAACCACATAATCATATCAAACTATAATCTCGTACCATAAACCCAGAAACCTAAGTTTAATAAAATTTAATTTCATAAAATATTTAGAATATATTTTGGTCTGCAAAATATCAATTTTAATTTTTAAAAAAAAAATCTAAAACATCTGTAAAATATTACTTCAGACGGTGGCTCAAGGACGGTGGGCGATGATCACGAATGGTGGCACGGTACGCGATGGACAGTGGAACGGTGCACGGTGGATTTCACTAACGCCTTGATCTGAGTTATTAATGTGATTCTAATACAATATCATTTATCATAGATTGCAACTTACGAGAATTGTTCAGTTTATGCCAGTGGTGGAGAAGTAATCACTGCGGAGGAGTCATATTTGTGTATAGCTTCATCAGGTCGTGTTTCGCGCGGAATTTTCTGTCTATTGGAAATCAACCTTAAACCCTATTCCTACTGGGGGTTGCCCCCCCCCCTTTTATACTCTTTTATACTAGAAATTTTAGCACTTTTTATATAATTTATCTAGGATCATTTTGAATTTTTTTTTTTTGGTAACTAGGAAACATTTTCCCCTAGTGATCAAATTTCTGACAGGTGGTAAAAAAAATTCCATAAAGATTTTTTTTATTATTATTTTTGCTTGAAAAACCTTCTGACCAATTATGGAGACCAAAATCTTTTTCACCTAAATGTTTTTTTTTCAGCACCTGTCATAACTTGATGACGTCATCATAATTAATGACGTCATCAGAATATTGATTGTGCTAAAATGTTAATTATGTGATGAATTAATATTCTGGAGAGTTTCAACACTGCATCATAATCTTATCAATGATATTGGCTTCATCTAGAATTCAAGCGAACAAAATCGCATATATAGCTAGAAGACTATCCATCCAGTAGAAGACCATAAATGTAATTTAGTAAGAAATATATTATTAATATAAGTCCCCTTTGTTAAAAAAAAAAAAAAAAAAAAATAGTAAGAAAGTAACATTATTTGTGTGACGTCAATTTCTACCAATCGAATGACTTTTTTGATACGCAGAAATCAACTTATAAATTAAGATTAATCCAATTATTTTACAACACATGTATATTTCAATGTGTCCTAAATTTTAGTATAACCTTCTTAGGCTTTCAATATAACATACGAGACCAAGACAAAACAGGTAGCCTTAGCACTAGTTTATTTAATGAGAGACACTTCAGAAAATGTTTCGTATAAAATCTTTAAGACTTCAGCGAATGCGCGTTCTTCATCTGACCTTAGTACATCTTCTGTATTTCTTCTTTGACGTTTTCTTGTTTTGGGAATCTTTACAATAATCTTCTTAGCTGCACTTTTGTATTTACTTGTATTACTAGGAGAGAAAGGTTTCGTTCGAAGTGATAAATCGTTTATCTTGTTCTCGACTAACGCTGGTCTTGCAGTTACCGTATTCCATCCGTGGCATTTAAAACCACGAGGACATAATGTAGGTGATAGTATTGGTTTGTCGGTAATCTTTCCAGGGCAGTTGGCACCTGTTCGACATAATTTAGGAGCATTTAAAACCCGTTGAAGAGGTTGTAAACCATTGAGCTTCTTCTTCACGAACGCTGGTCTTGCCGTTGCTTTATTCCATCCATGACATATAGAACCACTAGGACATAATGTAGTTGATAGTATTGGTTTGTCAGTTCTTTTTCCAGAGCAGTTGGCACCTTTTCGACATAATTTAAGAACATTTAAAATCCGTTGAAGAGGTGGTAAACCATTGAGCTTCTTTTTTACTAACGCTGGTCTTGCTGTTGCTGTATTCCATCCGTGACATTTATAACCACTAGGACATAATGTAGGTGAGAGTATTGGTTTGTCGGTAATCTTTCCAGGGCAGTTGGGACCTTTTCGACATAATTTAGGAGCATTTAAAATCCGTTGAAGAAGTGGTAAACCATTGAGCTTCTTCTTCACGAACGCTGGTCTTGCCGTTGCTCTATTCCATCCATGACATATACAACCACGAGGACATAATGTAGTTGATAGTATTGGTTTGTCGGTTCTTTTTCCAGAGCTGTTGGCACCTTTTCGACATAATTTAACAACATTTGAAATCCGTTGACATATGTATCCACTAGGGCATAATGTAGGTGATAGTGTCGCCTTTGCATTGTTCTTTGTATTGTTAGTGTTCTGATTACTAATGTCATCGGCACTACGTTTTGATCGTAACATATTCCGTTGGGATTCCAATATTCTGACAGGTTGCTCTCTAGGAAGATTAAGTTCCTTTATGATCACGATTTTAAAGGTTTTATAGATTCGCTGATAGTCAACTGTATCTGAACTTTCGTCAATATATTCATTAAATAATTCGTTGGTCTGAAAGGACATTACCTTGTATCTATCATCTCCGTTATCATAAAGTCTTAAAGTAGTTTCTTTTCGAGAATGTTCTTTCCATTTCATCGATGATAATTGACACCTTGATAACTGCGCGTATTTCTTCATGCATATCACGAACTTTTCCAATGCATCTTGAATCTTAAGAATTTCCAAGACATTAAAAACTAAATCTGTTTCAGAGATCATTTTCTCATTGAGCATGATATGAAGCTTACCGGAGATTTGTATTTGTTGTGTTGATTCCAGACTTATAAATCGTCCAATATTCACATTGATGGTGTCATCTGTTTTGCATACATTTACAGGAAACAGTTTACGTGTTTCTTGATCAAACCTTATTCGGGATTCACATATACTTTCAAGTGAAACCTAAGAAAAATTTATATTTTTATAGAATTCTATACATGATTTCTGTGAAAATGTTAATTTTTCATCACCTACTTCCCTGTGGGCAAAAATCTGCTTAAAGTCCGCAGTGAAGACTCTAAAACAACGTCGGCGACTTTACTGCGTACTTTGAACAAGTTCCCATTGGGTTGCACAAGGATATGCAAACAGCATGACTTGCGAATACGGGGCCGTATATTACCGAATTTGGCGTGTATTGTCGTATAAGGTAATTCACAGTCCAAATACGGGAATACACGGGACCTTCTCGGCAGTATTTTCCCTCTGTAGAAAATAGTAAGTAAACTATTCAATTTCCTATGCACGTGTACCTTAACCCTATTCAGGCCGGGCTTTTTTGGGCTCTGAATAGCCGGGGAGTGGGGATGGCACATGCTGTAGTGTTGAAACTTTCCAAAAAGTTAGACCAATCCAATGATCATTTTAGCAAAATAATATTTCTGATGACGTCATTACCCACGGTGATGTCATATCAAGAAAACAGGTGGTGCAGACATTTTCTTTTTAGGTGAAATCTTTTCTTTTTCCAAACTTTATACCAAAATGATTTTCAAGCACAAATTTTTAGTCATATAAGCCGTTCATTCAAAAGTTATATAACAAAGTTTAGCAGGGTGGGCACTTTGTGCACTAATTTTAAGGAAATTATGTTGGGGAAAAAAAACACAAGAAAGAATATTTGTTGAAAAATTCATAAATGAAAATGTTTGAGCTTTTAATAATTTTTGGACAGGAATAAAACTTTCACGTTTCACTACATTTCGAATATTTTGCGGAAATAAACTTTTACGCTAAACTGAGTTTTGCATATTTTACGGGAACTTACTTTCACGAAAATAAGTAAAAAACCCTGTAAAAATTTATTCCCTGAAAAAGTATCTAAGGAATGCTGTGCTTTTTAACTTCACAATTTCCGGTCCGATCATGATGTGCTCCTATTGAAATATAATATAACATTTTCTTGTATATTGTATATTGTGTGCGAATATTCAATATTGTGAAACGTTGTATGTGATGATGTTACTCCAGTCTCATTTGTATATATCCTATGTATAACCCCAATAAAGCTGTCTTTTATGTTATCAATATGTCAGTTTTAATGGGATACACCGTCTATTTCCATATTGGTGATTGTATTCTAGAACTAATTCAAATCGGAATGTGTCCAACACTGCTTATAACGTACTAGTCTTTAATAATTAAATTTTTTTGAACGGCAGGGTTGACGTTAATTTTAATTTTATATACATATTTTGTTTCACACAGTTACAGCACATGCGCTAATCTCTCAATGTTATATTCGTCCAGAAAGCTGGATTTTTCAAACCGATTTGGCTTCTTGGTTTTACTTGAAATTTGTCATTTAGCCCTTTTCAATTAGGGCGCATTCTGCCCGCTCCCCTGTATTTATTCTTTTATTTATTTATTATTTACCCTTTCATTATTATTTATAATGTCTGAACCGCTTAAACAATAGTGTTGAAACTTTCTGACTTTTTGCAACAATCTATAAGCAATTTGTAAAAAATTCAGCTTCATTCTTTAAATGGATCAAAAAATATGGTCATAATTTGAAACCACCTATTTCTACTGGGAAAATTCTACATAAATCGCAAATATAGTTATTTTGCTATTAGTTGTGTTTGGTTAATACTTATAATATGAAACTTAGTCAGGTTACAAAAGGAACATTTCGGAAAGTTTTGGTTACATGACTAACCCATTTTCCCCGATTTTTCCGAAATGTTTAAAAATTAGATTTTTTCGGACGATAATTTAAAAAACAAGACAATAGATGTTTAAAATCGAAGTCAGATCGGAAAAATGTCAGATAGAATTCTTTCGGAATACGCCCCTCCCTATCCCCCCCCCCTACCCCAAATAAAAAAAAAAACTCGTTAAAATTTACGAAATTTGACATTTCTTTATAAAATAAATTTTCCTTAGCCGAACCATACGCACGCAGGCAAATTAAATGAAATAAACAACTTTATTATTAAGAAATAAAAGATAACGCACACGAAAATTAATAAAGAAGTGTTAGGTTCAGGTCTTATTCATAGTGTATCCGCCACACAAAGTTGATATCCATTAGGCAAAAAGTTCCTCGCGAAAGTCAAAAGAAGACATTCCATTAGTAGAAATTACCATCACACATAATCACTTCTAATTTTTACCTTCACATAATGAATTAAAATGTTGAATAATTCGAGATTCAAGAGATATCCCCGTATACTGACAGCATACTACGATGTATAACAACGCACAGCCCATATTTCATACTATTAAATAGTCTTTCTATAAAATAAGCCAAGAAACTATGGGTCAGTTTAAACAATAAATATATTTATACCTTTTTCACAAGAACCGCCACCATCATGAATACGATATATTGACCCATTTCCTTGGTCATGAACTCACCGAATGGCTTTGATTAAATGGTGGAGAATGAAATAACCCTTATATATATACGCTCTATAGATCATACTTAAATTATCTAATCCACCCCCTCATTAAACGCGTGTTGTCCCTATACGAAAGCTTTAATTATGTATGTCCGGAAGTATCGTTCCGGTGAATCAGCTAATGGTGGACAATATCTGCTGAATATTTACGTTTATAGATTTTAATCTTCCATAAGTGAGCCAAAACATGTTCAAAGTCAGCAGTAAAGACGCTAGAACAAAGTTACTCGACGTTGTTCTAGCGCATTTACTGCTGACTTTGAACAAGTTTTTGCTTGTTAAGATATAGTCCTGGTTTATATCAACAGGCTTACAATTGATTGGTTACGTCGACACGAAGTAATAAACCATTTGCAAAATCGTTGCTTCCGGTAATTTGGTGTTGTTATTCTGAAAGGAATTGACTGTGTTCATTATTGATAATTTTGCTATACGACAAAAAATATATATTATTTATTATATAAAATTAACTGTAACTTGAAAATATATATCGAAAAGCTTGGTGATTTTAATATAGTTTTTACCCGTCACTTACTCTTTTTAACTGTAGCTGTGTTTTTGATATTATATATCGTAAATCATTCAAACTTTAATATCCAATGATGGAAGTATATTTACAGCAGCCATATTAGTTAATTAGAAAATCCTAGTTGTATATGGTTCCATCTGCAGCGTAGCGGCGAGGTCACAAGATTCTGATTCCGCTAGTTTCAGTATTGTTTTGGTTCTCAATGGCTTATGAAAATAACAATTCTCTGTAACACTTACCAAAGTTTTTTTACTAATACATAGTTGTATCTGATATTTCTTTGGTGAGTGCGTAAAGTTATGATGGCGTTCATCGGACTCTTGTCTCCCTCTCCTTCTTTCTCTCTCTGGTCTCTTAACCATTGTTATCTTTATGCATATGCTAACTACATACTGACTGATGTAGCAACTCTTTTTTTTTTTTGATCATATCTGTATCCTAAAAGAGATTCATGCAGTGTGCCTGGTTTATAGAGTCTGCTTGACCCAGAAGGAATGTCTTCTATTTTCATTTCTTTTGTGGCCGTTTCTGTTTTACATTCTTGGTTGAATAAATGCAGATTTACAAAATATACTGTAGATTCTACGCTACCACAAGGTACCGGTATCTAGTCCGGTAAAGCCACACACACTACATGGGGTACCAGAGATATCTTTTGTTTACGTAGCCAAACTGAATGGGGTCCCATATAGCTGAATAGCTATATAGAGGATTATCCTTTTTTGTTGACACTGTGCTTACAGCTTTACATACGTTTTCGCTTCTAGCTAGCTTCATATATTTATCTTCCCTAAAGAGTTTGGAAACTCAACAAGATAAATACATATACAAAGCTAAATCTATTCGTGTTTTGTATATAATTTACAGAAGACTTAATTTCACTGGTTCTGATTGGTCTTCCTTGTCAGTAACAGTCAGCAATTTTCTAAAACCAACTATTACATATTGAAAATATTATAGCGAGGAAACGACAAACAATTGCAAACTACGGCAAACAGCAGTTTCGACAGGTTATCATGTTTCTTTAAACTGTTCCTCGTACTGTTTCTCTTTAAAAAAATCAGCAAAAAAATTCCTTACCCTGCAGTTTTTTATTAGTAACTTTTTTTATGGCGCGATAAAACGACTGAAATTTAACTGACACAATACCTGTTACAACTGTTTTTTTTAGAAACTGTCTTTCGGTGTTCGTTGCAGATGTCCTGTGACCACGCCAATTCTTGACCAACGTATTAAAAAACCCTGGTTAAAATGAATATCATACATATGAAATGGTATGTTTTTATAATCAATATTTTGTTATTAATAATGTTTTTTTTCACTTATCATCCTTTCCGCTAACTTAGGGCAAAATAACACATCAAACACGTGAATACACAATTTTCTTTTGTTTTCAAGGAACTCTATTTTTCTTAACACAATAGAAAGACAATAGCCTATTGTCTACCAATCTGTACCAATTTTTATGAAGAAATTCAAAATAGTTCAAAAGTTAAGTGGGTAGGGCATTTTTGCCCCTCCCCTCCCCCTCGGATATAATATGCTACATAAAGGACCCCAGATAAAATAGGATTTAGGGAAGAAACTTTCGCGAGAAGAAACATTTGGGAAATTCGCGGCTTTCGAAAAAATCCCGAACATTTGTTAAGGCGTAAAATGCTAAAAATGGTTGTTCGTGGCAGTACATTGCCGTTTAATTGTGAACGCATAGTAATCGTTTAGTTGCACCATATTCATAAATGTTTTTCATTAAAAAATTAAAAAAAAAAAAAATTCTATTTAAAAAAAATAAATAAAAAAAAATATGAATATAGTGCAACAATCGCCGAAACATCAGATTTTTTTTTTTTTTCTTTGAAAGTATTTTTTTTTTTTCTTAATTAAACATATATTTTCCAGACGTTACCGTTCACTGGATTAAACTTCTTTGAAAGTTAATTCTCGTGAAATATCGTGAGTAACTATTTCGCAAATATTTTTAACAAAGAGGTCTAAATATTTTATCATAAAAGGAATTTCCTGCGGAAATGTATAATTTTCTCGTGTATTCTCTCCTCATTCGTGAAAGATTGTGTTCTCAAAAACAACCTTATTTTCTCAACTCGCGAAAGTTTTTTCTGGCGAAATATTAGGAATACATCTATTCGCGAAAGTTGCTTCCAAAAATGTCGCTTTTTTTTCCTTGTGAAAGTTTCTTCCTGAGAAAGTTAATGAAGTAATGCATAAAGTTTCGGCGAAAAACATTTTGTTTTGGACTAAAACGTTTTGGACAACATGGCAAAGGTCAAGAACCATTTGAACTGGAATAAATAGTAAGCATGTATGTTTTAATGTCTTCAAGATGTCTTCAAGATGTAATTAATCAGATGTAAACATTCATATAATCAATAAAACATGGTAAAGTAACAGTTACAGCATGCTGTAACAAAATAGATTTCTTAAAAAACATGATGAAAATGGCACTTATCTGCAGAGGTTATTTAGGGACTTTATTTATGTCGTTATTAATTTATGTCGTTATTGATGTGCGTGTATTTTAGATTTTTAGAGAGATGAATATTTTCTGTCATTGTTGGTTTTCTAAAAGTTACTAAGTGGGAGGGGGTTGAAATAAAAGCGTGAGGGTGAAAACTTTTCTAAATATTAATAAGCGTCTCCTGCCCCCCACCCACTCCCTCCCCCCGGATTTACGGATCAAAGGATAGGCACATTAGAGTAAACAGCTGAATGAATTGGATAAGTTTATCATGTTAAGGAAATGACAAAAACACGATTAGCTATAAATAAATCTAAGAGGAATTGAAAAATACATCCTGCATGATGTGGTTTTTGCACTTTGCGCGGAATTTTCCGCTTGACAGAAATCATCCATTTGCTTTACCAAGTTTATGAGCATGAATGATCTATATTAGTATACTTGCAATTGATTGGCCTCTTTGTCCTTGTGCTTTGCAAAGTGGCGAAAAACTAAAAATTCGCCGTTTTATTTTCATCGCTCCAACTTTCTTATATATTCTATCAAAATCGCATGCTTTACAATAATCGCACGCTGTAAACAAATTAATGTTGGTTTAAAAAACAAATGTGATTTGGCGATGATGTGGTTATTCTCTAAAGGTGGATTTCCATTAGCGGAAAATTACACGCGGATTCCAAAAGAAGACATTCCATTGGTGGAAATTGACATACGACATTTCTACCAATAGAATTTCTTCTTTTGGATTCCACGCGGAATTTTCCGCTAATGGAAATCCACCTTAAGGCAGCCTTTACATGGACTCCTAAATGAGTTTCACCCTAAATAATCTTTTAATTGATTTATTTCCCTCGGTATGAAGAAACGAATCAAATGCAAGATCGTTTAGTGTGAATCTCATTTAGAAATCTATGTAAGGCTGCCTAACTTTTCTTCGGTTGTAAAACCTCTAAACGTGTAGAGACAAAATTCGCATGTTCGAATACAAAGCAACTATCTAAACTTTAAAGTCTCCAGATGCTGTTATTGTTTTCATAGACGTTTATTTCTCTTTTTTGTTATTTTGTGCAAAACATTACGCAGTTTTTACGATTAAGTGGGCGATGAACATACAGGAAAATTGAATTTCATCTCAATGGTTAGGAGAAATATCTGTATAGAAAGAAATTTATCATCCATTGCAACAAAAACTTCTAGCATTCATTTTTCTAAGAAGCTCTATGCTTAAAGAAATGTTTTTCAAATTCTCTTTCCTATCAAACAGTGACAAAACTACCCTATGAAGCTTCTTTATACAAGTAAAAACTTACGAAATTTCAGAATAATATTTTTTACCGCAATTATAGATGGTACAATAGTTGATGACGACGTCAATAAAAATATTCTGTCATCATCAAATTTATTTTTATGCCAAAATGTTCGGTTAGAGCAGAATAAAGTCGTCACAGCTTGGCACAGCCAAGTTTCACTGCAAACTCTCTATCTAAACAGAAATAATTGAGAGGACTACCCCGGCCTTATGGAACCCTAGAAGGGCCAGACCTAATAGGATTAAAAGACACTGTGAAAACCCACAAAACGAATTTTCTGTGCTTTCTTGGCATTTACTACGAACATGGGATAAAACAATTAAGGAATAATCATCAGGGAATTTGGTTTCCAAAGTAGATATCCCTCTAGGAACGTCTAATCAACCTCGAAAAGACGTCATTTTGACGTCTAGTATATCCTATGATGCTCTTTTTTGAAATCATTGTTTGTTAAATAATCTTAATTATCTATTTCCTGACAACATTTCTGATCGGTTTCTCTAATTGTCAACACAAAACTGACAATAATTACAATCAGACAATGGAATGAGGAACCAAGTATAAACATATATCTTTGATTTTTGTCTATAAAATTTCCAATTTTTTTTTAGTTTATAGTTAAACATTTGCTCTATATAACGGACAGTCTGAAAACATTGTCCTAATATCCATCTGTTACGTTCTACAGTTTCTAAGAAAGTTCTTTAACAGCTTTTGATATTCCTAAATGAGTAATATTACGGAATGAACAATTAAATGATCATTAAAACCCTGTCAATTAGACAGCTACAATATTGTTCCTTTTCCTGCTTGTCAACATCTATTATGTTCATATAAAGACCAATTAGTTATTCAATTTGCGTGCCGGAGGCACAAGGAAATGTTTAACCTCGTATTCCGCCTGTCTGTCTGTTTGTCTGTCTGTTTGTCTATTCTGAATTGTGTCCAGACTTTTGAAATCATAAACGTTTCTATTCTAGTTATTGCAATGCCTAGACAATGTTTCTTGAGGATAGGAAATCCTATTGTAGGGGGAAAGTAACACTCGTTCCATCTTACGGTAACTCGCTTTTTAATTTGCGGCGCACGTCAGAGAATCGTAACGAGATGAAGTTACGATCATGATCTAGCTGTCCAATCAAATTAGGAAGAACAGCCAATTGTCCAATCAGAAATCAGACAAACAATATTTTTTGAACTGCTTTGTCGGCATTCCCATTTCAAGCTAAAAACATTTTCGGCTCGTTGTGTGGAAGCGTGCGCACGATTACTACCAAATTATATTCAATTTCGCTGTCGAAGGAACTGGATCGTTTTTTTACCTACAGTATTGCTTTAATTTCTGGAAATGCAAGTTGTTTTATATTGTAGATTGACCTGTAGACACACACACAGAAATAGAAGGCTATAAGAAATGAAATGAGACGGGAGAGTAGCTATTGCTTATTATTGGAAGGTAAGGAAGGTATAGAATTAAGAAAAGAAACATTCGCATGATTATCTACTGACATCGTGATTGCTATTATTACAAAAGCAGTCAATACTCTTTGAACTTTACTGGAGACTCTTGGGTTGATAGATTTCCTACCTAGAGTTTTCGCTCCCGATTTTTTGCTGGTTTGTTTATATTTATAAAGCTTTGATTCATCAACGAAGAAAAAACTTTTATGTAATTATATGTAGCTATCGATAAAGTTATCGAGATTATTATTACAAGAGCTACAACTCAGCCGGCAAAACCTGTTCAAAGTCAGCAAAATAACGTTAGAACAAAGTTCCTGCTGGGAACCCCTCACGTAAATATTTGAGACAAGGTGAAATTTGTGCAAAAATTCCGAATTTCAAATTAGGCAAAAAGACTTA
>JAULBZ010004902.1:0-14095 GCA_032360805.1 Neoturris breviconis | reverse complement strand
TATCACATAAAATTACTGACGTTGGAAAATTCTATGCTCTTTTCCCATTGGGAATACCCCATTATAATGTTGTTTTTAACTCCTACTTAACACGCTGTATGTTACTATCTATTGTCATCACATAAGTCATCCCTACAGATTTTTCAGGACATTTTCAGCAAAATTCGTTAAAAATATTCTGAAAACACTCCTCCACAATGATGATCAGTAGTTATTTTAACTCCTGTATTTCTCCTATGTATTTACACTCGTAACTCTTTTTCTCACATGTTTAATGTTTAATGTCTGACATATCTAAGATCATGCTAATTTTGTGGTCGATATTTAAACATTGTTGTCTATTAATCTATGTTTTATGATCTATTTACACAACTGGTCAAAATAAGAGGAAATAATCACTGTGGAGGAGGGTTTTTGTACATAGCTTCAGGCTACGAAACCTAAAGCTGTGCTCAATAATCCCTCCTTCACAGTCATTATTTACATGATTCTTTTACAATTGATTAATGGTTGAAATAAAAGTAAATAATCATTGCGGAGAAGTGGTTTTTAAGCATAGCTTTAGGATAAAAAGTCTGAAGCTATGCTCAAAAAGCCCTCCTCCATAGTTATTATTTACTTTTATTTTGACCAGTGTAATTTAGAGTCATTTATTATTTTTTAGCTTCCCAGGATGGATATGAAATTAGAGCAGACATTGCTTTCATGATAGACCAAACTCTTGATGTAAAACTTCAGTTAGTCTTATTCCGATATTTTTCATCATATTTTAAAATATCTGTTCAATACACACACTTAGCTCTTATCACATATGCACAGAAAGCTGTTATAAATATCAGATTTGATGCTGCTGCTAATGCTCAAGCTCTTGAATCATCCATCGCATCTCAAAAGATAAGTACACAGGGTGGAAAATCAAATCTAGGAAGTGGTTTAATGTTAGCATCATCATCTTTATATGGTAATGCAAATGGTGGAAGAACGGGCATTCCTAAGTAAGTATTATTTCTTATCTGACCATGGTCAAAATAATATAAGTAATCACTTTAGGAAGAGTGCTAAATCAACTATCTTGCATTTAATTGATTTCTTTGTACCGAAGAAACCAATCAATTGCAAGCTCGTTGACTATACACTATTAATCATAAATTAAAATCTTCTCGAATTAATAAATTTTGACTTCTTCAAAGCTGATAAAATATTTGCTTTTTGAAACGAATTTTGGAGATGGTTCCTTATTCATATTTTAATTTTTTTTGACTGAGTTATATCAAGGCTTAATACATGGAGCTATACATCACACCACATTCCATTAGTAAAAATTAACATCACACCATGTGTGGGTTTTTTTGCCAATGGAATGTCTTCTTTTAGCTTTTGCAGCAAAATTTTAACCTCATGGAAATAACCCTTTATATATTGTTTCTCAACTTACATCTAATTGTATAATGACTTATGAGTGGTTTAAAAAAACATATTGCTTAAACATTAGCGATATATTAAGTCGGTGCTAAAACCTAAACAAATTTATGAAAACAACTTTTAAACACAATAGAGATTCTAGATTTCAGGAATTCTTTTCATTCCATGGTGTCTAGCTATTTTTGAAGTTATTATGTGGGAAAGCCAGGTCTTAATATACTACACATAAGAAACTCCGACTTTTTATTATGTATAAAAAATTTATAATCTAGAATTTTTACTTTCTTCCTGCTGACTTAAAATTTATTGGTCATTTTCTATGCCCCAATCAATTACAACTAAATAAGGACAAATAATCACTGTGAAGGAGCGATTTTTAAGCATAAGCTCTCCCACGGTTATTATCATTTGCTTATATTTAGTTTGTTCATTAAATGTAAGTTCTTGCTACTGCTAATATTTTGAGTGGGAGCGTATTTTATTTTTCTCAAAGTAATGATAAGGACTCTCACTTGACAATTAATTTTGTCAGTTTTATATAAACTTTTTTTGTTTATGTAATTCAAAATAGCTACTCTCACTAAGTATGCGATAAAATACTTCAAGTGCTAAAATATTTTCTGAAGTTGATTTATGGACACCTGATACTTTCATCAAAGAGTACTCAATATAAAGTTTGAACATAGCCTCAGGCTTTGTTCAAAAATCACTCTTCCACAGTAATTATTTACTCTTATTTCAATCACTGTTCATGGTGAATATTCACAATGTTCAAAATAAGAGTAAATAATCACTTCAGAGGAGAGATCTTTGAGCATTGCTTCAGGCTTAATAGCCTGCAGAAATGCTACAAAACACTCCTTCACAGTGATTATTATTTGGTCTTATTTTTAACACTGACTTAATTTTATTTTAAAAACTGTTGAAAATGTTTTTCTGTCCCCAAAGAAATATTTCTAAATAACCTATGTTGATATCAGCAGTTTTTTGATGACATCATATAATTTGAATAAATCCCGTTTGTTCAAAGAACACAATATATGTAACATAGTTGAGATTCAAGAAGTTCCGAGGTGTTTTTGTATATTTTTCCTTTGACATACTGCATTATTTTGAAAAAATTAACTAACAATAATCGTGAATTGCAAAATATCAGTGAAACTAGAAAATTTAGATTAATAACAGTATGCTTCCACTCATGGCCAGGAAACAATTAAAAGAACTGTATCTATTGAATATCAAAAATAAAATCTGAATTTTAAATAATTAGAATAACCAAGAAAAATGAATTGGTCAAGCACCATCTTGGCAGGGATTAAAATAACTTCTTGTCACTCCTGCACAGTGATGACCAGCAGTTAATTTAACCCCTTGGGAGGTCATGAAATTATAGTAAACATGCAAACATTTCAAACCTTTCCTCGAACTAAGATCAAACATTCACTGTGGGGGATAGCCTCAGGCTTTGTAGCCTGAAGGTGTGCTCAGAATCACTCTTTTGCAGGTTTTTGCATTTCGACTAATACACTAGTAACACTTTTCTAGCAATGTATCTGCCTTGTATTTTTTGCTTTAATGCAGGCCCATAGGAACGATATTAGTACTGGGAGGGATACTAGCGGTAAAGTCCCTGAAAGCCAAGCAGACTTGGAGTATTATCTTTATTTAACATAAAGTTAAACTTACTACAACTAGTCAACATATATGTTGCTGCTAACTTACCTCGAAATGAAAAAGTACCAAATTTTTGTTTACTGTGTGCCTCCCTAGCGTGCTTATGTGGAAAAAAATATTAACGAATTTCTAGATATCGAAAGGCTGGGAATGTCTAAAGTCTCCCCTCTCCCAGCCTCTCTCAGCCTTCCCAAGCCTCCCCAGCCTCCTCGATTCCTATGGACCTGTATGTATTTTTGATGATGTCATCTAAAATAATGATGTCAGTACATAGATTTCCCTAACCTGCTTTCCATTATGTGTTGCATTAACTAAAGCTATGGAGAATATGAATATATCTACATGTCATTTGTTAAATATTTATATTTAGTATCTACAGAAGAGTACTAAGTCAATGATCTTGCAATTGATTTAGTTGTTTGATACTGATGAAGCCAATCATTGGCAAGCTTGTTGACACAATACTCTTCATTGTAGATTCATTTCTTTTCCAGGGTTCTTATATTATTCGCTGATCAACTGAAGATTGAAGATAGCGTATCATTACATAGATCCCTTTCAGCATTGAAAGAAGCTGGTGTTCTAATTTATGTCATTAGCATTAGCTTTGACTTAAATCTGTTTGATAGACAGTTGCTTGCTGCTGATGGCCTGATAACTTTAAAGTCACTGGAATATGTTGGAAGACCATTAACTCAAGAAACCATTGCAAAGACAGTTTTTTCTGGAATTTGTAAGTTAGCGATTAAAATAAAAGCAAATAATCATAGTGGAGGAAAGATATTTGAGCATAGTCTGAAGTTATGCTCTAAATCACTCCTTCACAGAGATTATTTGCTTTTATTTTGACCACTGTAAGGGAGTACTACTTCACAAATAAAAACTGTAGAGAAGACCACCCCAGCCCCACCTCCTCCGAATACAGATCCCCAAGTCTGGAACGCAAATACCCTATGGAATATAAACCCCCTAAATATGAATATAGACCCTAATTAACCATTAATTATGCAACATAATTAAGCAAAAGCACATTAAAGGAAGGGGAAAAGGCATTTGTGTTGGTGTATTAAAGTCATATAGCAAATTTGTTTATGTATTGTAGTTTTAAGCGTGTTACTGAACCCCCGTTTTCTATGCTTTCCATCTAAATGTAATAGTGTGATATTAACATGATGTTTCATTATCAGTAGCTATTTTCTTTGAATTAGTTGAGTTTGTACATATTATTTTGTTGTTAAAATTTGTGTTTGAGAGCAAAAATATCACAGTCATTATTTAAAAATCTACAAAGGAGAATACTGAGTCAACGATGTTGCAATGGATTGGTTTCTTTGTACCGAAGAAACCAATCCACTACAAGTTCGTTGACCTAAAACACTTCTGTACAAACTAATTTCTGTTGAATTTTGTCAATTTAAGTTGATTTAACCTTACTAAAAAAGTTGGTTTTGGAGCGAAATTTTGAGATTGTTCCTTACTCTTAATCTGACCACTGAACTCGTGGGTAACTTTTTCCGTATTTACTGATGCTAGTTGGCATTGAAACCCACATGAGACTATAACGAAAAATAATATGCACAATCACCATGACAATAAATAAACAAGCTCACTTTAGCCTTGTAGTTAGCAGGATTGATGTGGTTAACCTTGGAAGTATTAGAGGGCTGTTTCGAAATTGATTAGACACCTGCTAACGGGGGATTGTGTTCAATGTTCGAAATTCGAGCAAATAATCACTGGGGAGAAGTGATATTTGTGCATAGCCTCAGGCTAGAAACTCTGAAGCAATTCTCAAAAACCCTTCCTCCACAGTGATTATTTGCTATTGTTTCAAACATTGGTGTTTATATTGTGTTATTGAAATTTCAGCTTCATCAAAATTGCAGATATCTTCCGTGAGTAAGTGCAAGCAAGTTGTTAATATTGGCTTTATTATCGATGCATCAGGAAGTATTGCAAGTCATTACAAAGATTTAATTCATGTGCTTAAAAGCATTGTTGATAACTTTGAAATTTCTAAAGATGGTAGCCATGGTGGTGCAATATCGTTTAGCGGTGATGATGATGCTGGGATCCCTTTTAATCGCTATACTAATGGTGAAGATTTCAAATCAGCTATTGATCGCCTGCCATTTCCAACTGGCCATACACGCATTGACGAAGCAATAGTTAAAGTATACAATGACTTGGTATTATCAGAATCAGTTTTAAGAGATAATGTTGCTACTGCTCTCTTCATATTCACTGATAGCATACATAGATCACACAGAACCAGTAAAATGATAGCAGACACATTACAGAAAATATATTCCTTGGGAGTTGAGGTAATTGGAGCTTTCATCAACTTAATATTAATTTAGTGTTGTATTCTTTTACGTTAGGTATCTATACTTCACATATCATATCTTGTAAAGATTTCTTTTAGATACAGTCCAAGCTTTTAGCAAGATTGTTTGCATTTTCATTTGAAACAACAGAGTCCTTTGACATAAGTATTCAATCTTTAGGTTTTTGCTATTGCAATTGGTCATGATGTCAACATACGCAGTCTGCAGACAGTAATAAGAAAGAAAGAGAATATTTTCCATGCTTCCAGTTACAATCAACTCGATTCAAAATCGTTTTCAACATTGATTTCGAACAGAGCATGTGATATAGCTGGTATGTAAACAAATTTGACTAAATATATTCTGAAAAAACTCTCTGCTACAATGCTGAACAGTTTTTCATTTAAGACTTGTTGGTCACCATTTTTCATTGAATACATACACTTTTTTGTTTTTGTTTTTTTTACATAAGAAACTCGTTTATAAAAAATCTTCATCCAGGATCCTCACAAATTAAACATTTTAGTACTACAAATATTTTCCATAACGTTTTTTAAAGAAAATCCTGGAAAATGACTTTTACAATCTTGTTTCTTGTAAAAAAAAACCCATGCATACGAAAATGCTTTCATTGCGTTTCTTTAATAATAAATTCGCTTCGATTTTCAGTCTGTATCGTCTACTGAAAATAATTGTATAGCTTGATTTCAATGAAGCTGAAAATTTCCTACGCAGCGAAAAGAAGACATTCCATCGGTAGAAATCATGCATTATGTGGCGTTAATTTCTACCAATGAAATGTCTCCTTTTCGCTTTCCCGCGGAATGTTCTGCCTAATGGAAATCAATCTTTATGTATCAAATATAGTTTATTTAACCCTTTGTTAGTATGGTGGGTACCCCCGGAAATTTGTTAATTTATGGGAAGGTATTAGAAGATTCAGGGGGCAAAAAGTCACAAAAGTATGATGCAGATTTTTAAAATATGTAAGAAAATAACCTTCTAAATAATTTTTAAAAATCCAGGGGGTTCACACCATACCAATGAAGGGTTAAAGTGGGTGTCAATAACATACAAAGAGAAATAACAGGAAGCTGAACCGTGCAACAATCGTGAATTGGATCATACAGAAGAAGCCAATCAATTGCAAACTTGCTAAATGAAGGTACAGTAGTCGAAAATAAGAGTGGAGGAGGGATTTTTGAGCAGGATTTGTAGCCTGAAGTTATGCTCAAAAATCTCTCCTCCACAGCTTTAATCTTATTTCAACCACTGAGGTTGCTCTTCGTCACAGATATTATTTTGCAATGCTAGTAGTGGTCAAATGTTTTAAAGAACATCTCAAAATTTCACTCCAAAACCATCTTCGTAGGGTCAAATCAATTGACCCAATTCGACCAAAATGAATCTGTACAGAAGTGTGTTAGTTCAATTAGCTTGCAATGGATTGGTTTCTTCAGTACCTTAGAAACCAATCTATTGCAAGATCATTGACTCCCTTAGAGATGCCTAAAAATATTTCTTACCTCCATTCTTAACGTATCTAATGATTCATTGCTTGGTACTCTCCTTGCAGGTGATACTGGTGAGAACGGTAATGAACTTGTTGATAGTCTTCTTAATTCCTTAATTATGTGTTCTTTTTCGTAACTAATTCGTCGAAAACTTTCCTTGATATTAGTATTTTTCATTGTTAAATTATCAATTACACCATAAGCTTTTTGAAGTTCCAATTTTAATTTATTTTGATCCTCTGTAAGCTTTTTATTGTCTTCTTTTTCTGCAGTATAATCTTCTTTGTATATGATTAGCTAAAGGTTATAAGTACAAAAAACATTATTATTTTTATTTATTAAAACAACAACAGAAATTTAGGCACTGATGAGTGGTTCTATTTTGCAAATGATTAATGGTGTTTTTGTAAAGTTAAGACAATCACAAACAAATAAAAGCTATATATAATATGGACGTGAATCAGTTGTATGTTCGCCAAAACAAACCCTTGAAAAATATGACTCAGCAAGCAAATAAAAGTAAATCTATATAAAACAAATTACACACCTGTTGTTTAAGTGCTTCGATGTCATCAAGTGTAAACAAGGCATTTTCTTTGAAAGTTCCATTTACACGAGGATGTTCTTCTTCATTTTGTTTTATAATCTTTTGATGAAGTTCTTCGTTTTCTTGACGCATTAAACCTAATTCACTTTCTGTTTTCCAGAGACGTACTTTTTGATTATTACATTCGTCCATAAGAGCTGAGTAATCTTTTTGCCAAAAGTGATTTACTTTTACAACCTAAAAGATATTAAGTAATTCTTGAATAATTTATTTTGCGGGGGAGTAGTAATACAATGAGAATTAGCGAGAAAACATTTTAGTTCCTTGAGAAACAATTTTTAAAAAATTCTCTTCCTAGAGGAAGTATGTTTTATTTTCGTATATATCAGCAGAAAAAGAGTCAATGGGATGGTGATCGGTTGGCATCTTTTTATAGCAAAGGCAATCTAAACAATTTTCTAAATTGTCAACACTACACCGGGAGGAGCTATTTTTTAGATAGATTCTACATGAAGCGGTGCTCAAAAATCCCTCCTCCACAGTAACTTTAACTCTTATTTGGACCACTGATTGTTCTAGTGATCAGTTAACTCATACGTTTTTAAGTAACTTTATATAGTATGTCCCTCATAACTATTTTGTGACAGATATAAAACACTATTAAATTAAATATTGTTGTAAAAGCTGAAAATTATACTAAAAAAACAATCTTCCATAGGTGATGTCGAACAATTATTTTAAGGGTGCAAAATATTTCAAGGCTTATAGGGCGCATGATCATGTTAGATAAGAGCAAACAATCACGGTAGAGGAATGATTTTTAAACATTGCTTCAGGTTAGACCTGAAGCAATTCTAAAAAATACCTCCTCCACAGTGTCTATTTGTTCTTATTTCAAACACTGCACTTTTAATCATACCTCTGCCAGTTTATCTGCTGCTCCACAACAGCATTTTCCATCTTCACTCATTTTCTTTAAAGGTAAGTGTAAATTTCGATCTTGTTGTTTATTTTCAGTAAGAAAAACTTCTTCTTTATCTGAACTGTCTTCTTTGAAATCAATTAATATTTGTTCCTAGAAATAAAAAAAGTTGAAAAGTTGAAAGTTAAAAAAAGTTATAAATACTTTAAAAGTTTGGGAACTCCCCCCTCAAGATGTTATTTCCACGTTCAAGCACGTCCATCTACAACAAGCTGCTTATATAAACACAACAAGGTTACCGTATTTAAATCATTTTATGATGCCATCGCATAAATTCTTAAAAATAATTAAGTAATAATGACGTCAACAATAAAATTAGATTTCAAAATAAAGGTATTATATTACAATTTTAATTTTAAACAAGTTTTTAATTATGCGGACTAGACATTATGATAAATAACAAAAGAATGTCCGAAATTTATGCAAGTAATATGTAGTAATAATTAGTATAAATTATAGAATAACGTCAGTTGGTTTAAGTTCAAAAAAGTTAAAATGAGATGTTATATTCACAGCTTTATTGCGAAACTACTTAGGAAGTGAAACCCTGCATTTCACCATTGAAAATATCTTGCATCTGAATGTAAATATGTTGTGCTCCTACACAAATCTCAGGCCTTTGAATTTATGATGGTATTCCCCTATGGATGAACATCTTTGGAGGCTTAGTCTCCAAAGATGCACTTCCCCAAGGAAATGCTGACATGAATTCAGAGGCCTGAAATCTTGACATAAAATTAAATAAATATTTTTGGCAACTACTTAACCAAAACAAACACAATCGTACAAAAGACACTTCTGTTAGTTCTGCCACTATGGTATGGAGTATTAAGATTAAACAGTGCACCAATTTTCAAATCAATTTTCTATCATCAGGACTTGAAATAACAGCCGGTCATCACTGTGGTTGAGATTCTAAAAAATCTCTCCTCCACAGTGATGACTGGCTGTTATTTCAAGCCCTGATTATCCATCATACTGGCTGTTATTTCAAGCCCTGATTATCCATCATGTGATTCCACATTAAAAGTCTTAACAATATAAAGCTAGATAGAACTGATTACCCTTGAAAGATCGCCTTTAGTTACCGTATAGTATATAGCATATGGTGGAAATAACATTATACCAAAGAAACGTTTTTGGAACACAGAAAAATTCTTCAACTGAAACTACTTTTTCCTTCTATAGCAAATTATAATAGAATGAGAGAAAATCTGTACATTATTAATGAAAAGAAACTGATATATATTGAATGAAACACACATTAGAAACTTGTCTCTCTTTCAACACATGGTAATTAATTATTTATAATACATCAATTATTTACCGAGGGAAACTTCCAGTGAGAGTTTTATGAATGAAAGGAGATTTCATATCTCTGATTTCATGCATGAGTAGCTTTGAATACTTTTTTTTCTAAGAAACAGTTTCTATGACCTGGTTTCTATTAACATCTTAAAATATGTCCACATAAACAGAATATACATAAATGATTTATTCAAACAACATGCTAGGATATAAAAACCAGTATATATCCAACTTTTCAGTTTCCTATTAAAAAAGATTCTGTTTCACTGCAAAATGTTTATACATTTTTTCCCACAGGTACTCCAAGTCCAAACCATGTTCACACTCACTAAATCAACTAATTTAATACTGATTCCATCAAATATACTCACATCACTTTTCATTACAGCAGCCTTCCTGAAGTATCACAGCGTTCAAAATAAGAGCAAATGATCACTGTGAAGAAATGACTTTTTAGCATAGCTTCAGGCTTTTATAGCCTGAAGTAATGCTCAAAAATAAGTTGTATCGTCGTGTGTTTGGCTGAAAAATCTCTCTTCCACAGTGATAACCGGCAGTTATTTCAAGCCCTGTGTATATCAAGTACCATATAATAACCTTCGTCAACGTAAAACATAAAGTTTTAATCTTAACCTTGTAAGACAGAGACTTATTAAATGTTTATCTATGTTTTTGTAATACACGGTCCACATAAGGTGACAGTATTCAGTAGTCTGTTTATGTTATCATAATATACAATCCACATACAGAGACAGTATTCAGTAAAATGTTTATGCCACCATAATATATAGCCCACATAAGGACTACCGTAATATACAGTCCACATAAGGACTACCGTAATATACAGTCCACATAAGGTGACATTCACCAATTAGTTTCGTAATGAAAGAACTATCCTATTACTTAATAACAAGTTTTTAATCACTAAGGAAAACAGTTCTTAAAATGAGACATTTAAAAGGAGAATTAAGACAATAGATTAATAGATCAATGTCAAATGTATGACAATTTATTGGTTTGTCATCTTGGGCAGATAATTGTCCTGATTAGCTAACATGATATCACTACCCTCAAAATTCTCTTTCAAAATATATAGCGCCCCAAACCCCCAGTCTGTTGGGAGGATGGACTCAGATTTCTGAAATTTGCCTGATTGATGGGGAATGGCAAAATAAAATTTGCTCTTCTCAAGGAAGAGGTTTGTTTTTTGGGTGATACATTTCCTTCGGGGTAGGATGGTGATATAAAATGAATATATATATTTTCCCTTACATATACGTGTATGTCATTTAAATTTAGTTTGCTTAGATTTGTTGTTGAATATCACTTTTTAACTGAAGCGTGACTCTTGTTGCAAGGTCTGTGTTTTCCGGTAAATAACAGTAGGGGGCAGTTAATTTTCCAGCAGGACAGGTTTGTCAGGGGTCCAGCGGTTGGCAGACACTATGGGGGAAAAATAGTTTTTATTTGCCAGAGGGGTAGTTAATTTTCCTGGGGGAAGGGTTTGCTTGGGTGATCAGGGGGGTGGAGGACACTGTACATAATCTACTTATTATTTTGGTAGGTCTATCAAGATAAAATCAGGTTATGCAGAAACCCTGAAACTACCCAGTGTACAAGAGCTTGTTCAAAGTGTACAGTAAAACGCTCGTTCAACGTTGTTCTAGCATCTTTACTGCTGCCAAATCTTTGTTTTTATAACAGTTTATCTATATCTATAAATATTATTTGAGCTTTGTAAACAAATTACAAGCGTCATTTATACATTTAAATATATAGCATTACAAATGTTTATTAGCCCACGGTATACAATATACCATCAGTCACTGACACACACCTATATGTGATTCATGTTACCCATGACAAAATTATATTTGTATTAATTTGCTTCCAGGGGTGATATGATTCCAGCCCATTAAATAAACAACTGTAACTATTATCAGTCACCACAAAAGACTAAAACATTACTCAATGTTTATCTGTTTATCATTTGTATGGTAAATTGTTAGTGTTTGAAATAAGAGTATATAATCACTCCTACACAGTGTTATGCAACAGTTTGCTATCTTTACAGTTTTTAAAATAAGAGCCTGAAGCAATGCTCAAAAATCACTCCTCCACACTGTTTATTTGCTCTTAGGTATTTTGAACACAGTTGTAGCTACAAAATAGTATCCAAAATAAAACGAAATTTCCCAACCAATCAAATCTATGCAAAAAGTTATTTTATTAATTAATAGAGTTACTTATAATACACAGGCTTAGTTAGGAGCCTGCAATTGATTGGTTTCTTTGGGACAAGATCGTTGATTCAGCACCCTTCGCCTAGGAACAAATTTTAGAGATGGTGCCTTAATACAGTCAGTAAAAGTTACATAAATAAAGCTGAAAACTATGCTCAAAAACACTCATCCACAGGTGATGTCCGACCGTTATATTGAGGCTTGGAAATCCATTACAAACTTGTTAAAAACACCCTTTATGACATTTGTCTTTAAATAGACTATTTTTTTACCAGACATTTCGTTTTTTTGGAAACAAAAGGAATACAAAGATGGTTACCTCAGATGGTTTTGATGTAGTACTTAATTGACGAACAATCTCTTTTATGGTATTTGTAGCTAATTCTTCTGCTGTATTTTTTGGTGAGTTTTCCAAAATATTAATACGATCTCTTAGTTCGTGCATTTCATTTTTTGTTTTTTCAAATTCAACCTGAAAAAGAAAATTTGTGAAAATGATTTTCAATTCTTCTATTTGATTTTTTTTCCTAAGATTACCCAGCCGGCAAAAACCTGTTCAAAGTCAGCACAATAACGTTCAAACAGCGTTTGAAGAACGTTGCTCTAACGTTATTTTACTGACTTTGAACAGGTTTTTGCCCGCTGGGGGTATATATAAGTAGAATTAGGTTAAATAATCAAATCACAATGTTTGAAATAATAACACAAACAATCACTGTGGATGAGGGATTTTTGAGCATTGCTTCAGGCTTTATTGCCTCCAGTGATTATTTATTCTTATATCAAACACTGATAATGGGCTACTCCATTTTATATTTCAGTGTTTGAAAAAAGAGCAAATAACCATATGGAAGAGCAATTTGAGCACTGCTATAGCATGAAGCAATGTCAAATAATCCCTCCTCCATAAGTGCTTATTTTGAACACTGTACCACCTATGGGAGTGGAAGAATATTATCCTAAATTGTATGTATCTATACCCTGGGGAAAATGCTGCTCTGCCTGGAGAAAAGTGTTTCCAAGACACGCCACACTTCAGGATTATGGCAAGGATAGAACTGAAATGTTTCAAATCAAGAAAATTAGCTGCGCTACCTGGGATATCTGACAGTTTTTATACTCTGGAAAACGTAGCTACTTTTACATCTCTCGCTTTTTAAACACAAACTACCTTTAGTAGACTTATTAGCTTGGTGTTAGCTATACTTATATACATCTTGAAATACACTGAAATTATTACTTTCGTAACCTGCTGTAAAATAGATTATTATATACCTCGACTTTCTGAGCTTCTTGTGAGCGAAGCAAAAGATGTCTTTTATCTTCTAGTAATTCAATGTTGGCTTTTCTATATTCCCTTAGTTTATTGATCAGTTCATCTTTGCTCAGTTCTTGAGAAGAACAGATCGATACTCTTCTACCAGTAGAGATCAGACTCGAATTGGACATTCTTCTTTCACTTGACATATTTTTCTCCAAGTATCTAAAGGTATATATCGATATTAAGTAACGAAATCTCGTAAATGTAAATACAAATTCAGACCACTTCTGGACAACAACATGACCGCCATGTTTTATAGTAAAATGTAGTTCGTTCCAAAGATCAAAACAAACACATGTCGGATATTTTAGCCAATGAAATTGAGCGATGATAAAAATACCGTCACGGCGTCAAATGACGTCACAAATAATATGTCGAATAATCGAGAAAAATCTAGAACGAAGTCGGGATTTCTATTGTTTTAAAACATTTGAGGAATGTGCCGTCATATCACCATGCCCAGAAAAGTAAATAAACATTTCGACAAAAAGTCGGTTTTTCAAACATTTCAACATAAGTCAATAAGATAAGAGTTGATAAGACTATTCGTATTCTTGCGCAATTGGAAACAGAGAAGAAATCGACTGAAAGAAAACTAGATTCATCGCCGCTGTCAGACACGTCTGACTCCCCCGGAGAAACATTATTTCACAATCTTACATTAAAATACATTACAATAGCACATTAAAAATACCTAACAATAACAGGAAAACGGAAAATCACACCCGAAGAACACCAACAAACTATCTGAGACACG
>JAULBZ010004901.1:0-14095 GCA_032360805.1 Neoturris breviconis | reverse complement strand
TTTCCTCAGACTGTTGGGGAGATATATCACAGATACAAAAATATAAATATTTCAAGAGAACGATAGAAGGTAAATATGGTCGAAAACTCCCGTACAGTTTGGCTCTGTCAGACTATTGCAGTGATTGCCCGACGACGACAAGGGGTGAAGAAATGCAAATTGCTGGAAAGCTGGCGAATTATGGTCTGTTAAGACTGAAGTCGTTTTTGAAAAATATTATCGGTATATATTTGGGATAGCAGAAATTACTTTGAATTTCTGTTTGTTTGCCGTAGTTTTGGTTCTCCCTTTCTACGTTGGGGGGCATTGACAATCGCTTTTCATATTTTTTAACAGCTTTAGGCCGTTAAGGCTTATACCCCCTCCCCCCCTCCCCCTTAACGGCGATGAAAAAAAATTAAGTTAAGAACTTTTAACTAAATCCATCTATATCGCAGCGCGACAAGCAAACACGCTGGCCAGGGGCGCTGCCCCGTCCAAGATTTCATCGCCGATTCAATTGTAATTATATATAGATAGTTTCAAAATTCTAAATTTGGTACTTGAAATTAAATCACAATATAAATAACTTATGTAGAGGAATTAGTTTCAAATCATTGGTCGAAATAAGAGCATTTCACTGCATAGAATCGAAGACTATCTCATCCACACTATATCATTATTTGCTGTTATTTTTTAATCACTAACCCCTTGGGTACATATAGGCAATATTGTTAATGAATTGATATTGTATTTTGTCACAATTCTAATGATTTTAAAGTGACCATGTTTCTAGAGATACATTTTTCTTTTGTTTTATAAGAATAGTGTAAATTTAATTTGAGCCTTTTTATAACACAAAAAACGTGTACTGTACTGTATCACCGAGCAAATAAAAATCAAAAGGTATATGAATTGGTCTAACATCGATTACCATTATATCTCACATTACAATTGTGCGTTATAGTTTCAAAACACAGAAGATTTGTATGGTAAACATTTACATTTCTAATTTTTTTCATTTTTCAATAAGTATGTTTTGAACTATTTTGAAGTATTGTGTAATTTATTTTGTGACAAATATTTTCGGTATTCAATAACAGAACCAATTTGTCTGAAAATACTCTGAAAAATCTCTTCTCCACAGAGATGGCTGGCAGTTATTTTAAGCTCTGTACCCCAATATTTCATTTCAAGTATCAATGATAATGCATATAATATTTACTTCACAAAGGAATTATAAATACAGTAATCAAGGTAGCCTTACATGGAGTGTCATGTCGCCCGAAAGGAAACCATAAACATCCATTATTGTTTAGCGCATATGTATGTGCGAATATAAGCATGTGCATTAACACATGAGCATGCGCAAAGAGGTTCATTTTGGGTGATTTCTGTTTACATGACCGAATTGAGATTGTACCCGAAATGAATTTCATTTCGCCCTCAGCATGTAAACACTTGTAAAGACATGACCAGAGACAAAAATGATAAAAATCTCATTTCGGGCGTAATAAAACTTCATGTAAAGGCTGCCTAATTTTTCCATTTAAAATCTGATTTTGAACCTTCTGAATTAGTTGCTTCAGCTTCATCAAGTACCGAAGGGTATGGGTAATCAAGTAATAACAAATCTCTTAGTATTGGACTCGCTCGCTCTAACACTTCTTCTTTAATACTTCTTTTTATATCTTCCATGGGTCGTATAAACTTTGGTAGATATTGAATAATAACTCCAGTCCTTGATTGGTTACCTTTATTCGGCATTGCACAATGTTGCAGCAATCCCACAAATATGATCATATCTCCGGCTTTGCCAGTCGTCTGAATCATATTTTCGTAGAATTCCTTAGCATCAGATGGGTATTCTGCTTCAAGTTGTGACCCTGGTCGTACTGCTGTGGCACCATTTTCATTTGTAAAATCGTCTAATAATATTGTAACTTGCATGTTCATGTGAAAAGGTACCTGTTTTACTTTCGGTTTTGCAGGCCAATGTTTTTTATTGTAGTAATCCCAGTATGGGTAATCTAAATGTGGTTCCTGACCACTACCACCAGGAAATATTGTGTTTGTTGCAATTGAACCAAGTTGAAAATCATCACCGAGAATGTTTGATCCTAATTCGATTATGAATGGATGTTGAACTACCTTTTCCCATATTTTCCCCTTATTTAATAAGTTCCATACTCTTGCTTGCAATTCTGGTTTAGCTTCGTTGTAACCTTGGAAATGTGTTGCTTTTCCACCTTGTTTTTTTATAAGATAGTGGATGACATCACGAGCATGTTTTATGTCTTGTTGTGAAAAAACTTGTGGAATTAAAACATAACCTTTACCATCAGTAATCTCGTTATAGTAAGCACTCATGTTCGCAGAAGGTAATATAAAATTGTCTAGCTTAACTGAGTATGATAACCTTGGATCAGTAGCACCACAATAATCTTCATGACGTTCATCATTACATACAACAAGTGTTACTACAATTTCAGTAAGCACCATGAATAGGAATGTTGTGTTAGTTTTTGCCATTGTCACTAGAAAAAAATATCAATTGTTTCATTTGAAATGAGAAAGTTTTCATAGTGCTGTGTAGAATCTTTATGTGATATCAGGAATAGGTTATCAAGCCTAAATATAGCTGCCAGACATTGGCTGTGGAGAAGTGTTTTTTTAGTGTAGTGTTCAGTTTAAGAGCTGAACACTATACTAAAAAAACACTCCTCCACAGGCGATGTCCTACAGTTATATTCAGGCTTTGTCAAGATCATTGATTCTAAAACCGCTTGCATGATTCAGGGGTTAAAAAACTGCTGGTTATCACTGTGGAGGAGAGGTCATTCAGAATATTTTCAGTTAAATTGGCTTCTAGTATATTGAAGTTATATCTCCTCCACAGTGATAACAGGCAGTTATTTTAAACTCTGATAATATATAGCACAGTAATATTTGACGCTTGATAACCAATTATTCTAGTAAGCAAAACTTGTAGTAAAGATGCTAGAACAATGTTGAAAACGTTGTTCTAGCGTATTTACTGCGAACTTTAAACGAGTTTTTGCCTACTTAAATTACAGTATGCATGTTTAAAGTTCACAGTAAATACGTTAGAACAACGTTTTCAACATTATTCTAGCATCTTTACTACAAGTTTTGCTTACTAGAATAATGCAAGGATATTTATAAAAAAAAATTATTGCAACACTTTTTTATAAAAACTGCTTTTTTGTTTATATTGTATTGTTTACATAATAATACTCTGAATTTGTAAGATGATATTTTTTTTAAATGTCAGATTTATAGACTCAGTAGTTGAAATTAGAGCAAATAACCACTGTGGAGATTAATTTTTAAGCATAGCTTCAGGCTTTGCAGCCTGAAGCTATGCACCAAAATCACCCCTGCACAGTGATTATTTGCTCTTGTTTCAACCAAAGGCTACAAAAGATGCAGTATTACTTAAATCTAATGCTTGAAGTATACTTTACAGTTTGTATAAGAACATTTGAGACAATCTTGTGAGAAAATCATGGTCTCATAATGAAAGTACATTGTTTAGATAATTGATTAATATCTTGCTTTTATTGTTTCTGCTAATTAAAAATTGAATTAAAAATCTTCTGACAATCTAATTTGTAATTAATTTAACACTTTTACTCGATATTGCCACCTGGGGTCTGAGGGTAATATATGTAACTGAAGTTAGAGGGGAGATGGTTGACAGTCTGCACAATCTTTACTGGAATTAAATTAAAACAATTGTGTCTTACAACATTGCAAAATTGAAAGCATGTGAAAAATTCTGATCACGTTTAACTGCAAAAGTTAATACTGTCAAAAATAGTATTAAATTTATGTTTTGGATGAAACCCCTATAAAGACAAACCCCTATAAAGGCAACGATTAAAATACCAACGAATATTCGAAATTGCTGCAACGTAAAATTAAAGACCCGCAAAAAAATCTGGTATTGCTGCCACGCGAAATTTAAAACCACAAAAATTAAATTCGACCTCATAACATAACTCCCCCCCGCCACACACATATACACCCACACACACGTATTATTGATAACATATTTTATTTACTATTATTAGCTTATTCATGAATGCATTTCAAAGAATCCATGATCAACTTTCAAAACAAGATAATGAGCAACATCAAAAAGAAACAATGCATGAAGAAATAACCGGTCATCTACAAATTGATAACTATTGGGAATTTTTAAAAGCGGTAAGTGACTATCTCCAAAATTCGCTCCCAGGAGAAGAGTGCTGAATTAACGATCTTACTTGATTGCAAGTTTGCTGACTTAATATCGATGGGTTTCTTCTTCAAGACGAAACCAATTAATCGCAAACTCATTGACAATATTCTGAATTTTGCAGGTATCTCTCAGAGACCTTAGCCATTTAATTTCTTTACTACTGGCACATTAAGAGATAGTTACTTAGTAACTACAGGTAAGCATTTTTACTTTGACAAGTCTATAAGAATAGAAAAGACACTTTTAGCAAGGGACTATAAGAATCTAAACTGTAGAAAGTTGCAGCTAAAAATTATACTACAAAAACACTCCTCCACAGGTAATGTCTCATGGTTATTTAGAGGCTTATGAAATTATTTTGTTTCTTCACCAATCACCATTCTGTGATTGATCAAATGTGAAAATAACTGCTGGAACTCGTCTGCGGAGGAATGTTTGTTGACAACTACATTAACACTTCTCCACTGGTGATGTCTGTCAGTTATTTTCAGGTTTGTTTAATATCTTTATTTGTTTCAGATACCCTGGCAAGAATCATGGATGATAGGATTGGTATTATTTCATATCACATGCTTTATTGGTGTTGTTCTTACACGAAATCATTACAATACACAATACCTTATGTTCTTCATACTACGTAAGTTCTATTCTTCGTACATTCCAATGTTTCATGTTTGATCTCTTCTGTGTTAATTTCCTGTGAAATAATTTTGGACTTAATTTAAATGCTTTTTTTTCCCCATATATATTTACAATATTTTCTTCTGTTAATTCTAGTAGGCTTGTGGCTGTCTTTCAACTCCCATAATCTCCTAAAGTACTGCTCCAAATCACTTGAAATTTCATGACTTTGTCACACATTTCCCGGGGATCATTTTTCAAATGATTTTGAAAAATAATTTTGGTGTATTTTGCTGATGTCATCGCAATATGCAAAAATTGGCTAAGAAATGGAAGAAGAAAAGTAGGCTAAAACTGCCCCAGCAAAATGTTGTGCTAGATCATCAAGAACTACTTTTTAATTTTCCATTAGCAAAGATACAGTTCTTGAGAATTAATGCAAGGTATTGCAACTTAGTAGCATATAGTGAAAATATTGAAAAAATAGAATTTTCAAATACACTCTATCGAAAATATGCTGGCATCAGCGTAGTTGTGTTAGTAATAGTCTGTTTTTGCATTAATGTGGTTCAAATAGATCGAACGAAGTACATTCGTGGAAAGTTTCAATTTGATTGCATTTCCCAAACAGATTTTAGGAGGGATTTTGGAAAAAGCCTGGGTAAGGTTGGGTTAAAGGACCAGTTTCAAAAATATAGTCTATAGAGGAGAGTACTGAGTCAACGATCTTTTTAATGGATTGGTTTTTTCGTACCATTGCAAAATCATTGACCACGCTTCTGTACAGATTCATTTTTGTTGAATTTTGTCAATTTTAGTTGATTTAACCCTACTAAAGAATTTGGTTTTGGAAGGGTAAAAATTGATTTTTTAGATAAACGCGCAGAACAATAAATTGGTCATTTATGTTTAATGCTAAAAAAATATGTAGCTAAACATTTCCTGGGTATTTTTGTTTTTAGTTGCGTTTGTGTACTTCTCAGAAAAACTAAATGAATATGCTGCAGTTAATTGGAAGTAAGTGAGAATTTTTGTTTTATTTCTTCTCTGTTTTATTTATAATCCACCACTGGCCACACCTTTTTTATATTAAGCATACCGTCTATAGGAATATTGACCCTGAAAATCCTCTGTATATGAAGCACATCCTGAGCATATGTTCCCGTTTGACTCCTTCTGTCGGTGGAAAACCTAACCTTATAACTTATGTCAGCTACAATATGAGAAATGTAAATATGTACCCTAGTTAGTTTTCTGGAATGGATTACGATACAATCGAACCAAATTCAAGCAAAAAATGTGCAGAAAAGTGTTCACAAATATTAGAGTCATCTGTCAACACAACAGTAACTGTTAGAAACAAGCCTGAAAATAACTGCCGGACATCACCTGTGGTGGAGTGTTTTTTAAGTATAGTATTCAGCTTTTAAGTTGAAAACTATACTTAAAAAACACTCCTCCGCAGGTGATATCCGGCAGTTATTTTCAGGTTTGAAAGGTAAATAGTAGCAACCCTACGATTAAGTCAGCCTTTGCATAGACCCCTAAATGCGTACGAAGCAACCAAATCAAATGCAAGATCGTTTAGGGTGAAACTCATTTCAGGGTCCATGCAAATAACTAAACCTCTAAACATCGGATGAATCTTCCCTATGCTAAATCATAATTTGAAGTTGATAAGCATACCTAAGTCTCGGGGGTGAATTTTCTCATGTTTATAAAAAAGGTGTATTTTTGGTAGTTAATCTCGGCGCCTGACGATGCCAGATCTTGCTCTAACGCGTTTTGATGCAAATGCCTTGGATTTTTACAGCATATGTTTTCTATAATTATCCAAATGTTTTATTGCTGTTGATGGTGTTCTAATAGAGCTTTAGGGACCATCTTAAAAATTCGTTCAACCTTTTTTTTGGTAGCCTTAAAGTGGATTTACACTAGACGAAAAAAACTAACTTTGACCACATATTCAACAAACATGAAACTATATAGAATGGTGTTAAAGTCAACGATCTTGCAATGGATTGGTTTCTTCGGTACGAACAACCAATCAATTATTGCTATATAGATCGTTGACTTGGTACTCTTTTTCCGCAGATTTAATTTTTTAAATATCGTGATTTTTTTAGATCATTTGCAAAAGAGAATTATTTTGATTCAAATGGTTTGTTTGTATCCACAGTATTCTCTGCACCATTGCTACTCAACTGTCTGTTCCTTATCGTAAGTAAATTTTCATTTAGAAAACCTTGCAACGACCATGATCAACGTCTTGATATCAAAAGCGATGTTCAACCTCGTCGGCAGGGATTCTTCGTTTAGACGTCAAGAGAGAAAAAGCACTGAGGACGAGGTTGCTCTTTGCTGGCTAGACTGAAGCTATGCTCAAAAGTCACTCCTCCGCAGTGATTATCTGCTCTTATTTCGAACACTGAACTGGTGGTTCCTGCAAAATATACTGTATCTGACAAGTGAAAAGCGAGACAGATCAAACGCATGACATATAAAAGTCTAGCAGCATCTGTCAAAACGTCAAAATAACGTCTTTTTTACGTTGAAAAAACGTTGCGTGTCGGCAGGGTACCTGCCTAATAAATATTCCAAATGAGCAGAAGGTTTTTAGAGGGCTATTTTTTATGATTTTTTATTATATTATAAGTAAAGGCAATACTAGAACATCGATTTCCATTCGCTAAGTAGTTAGATTTTTAATTACAGCTACAATCAAGGTCATAAATTATGATAAAACTTGTGAATTTTAAAGGGTAATATACGCCACAAGTAAAACATAAATCGGACAACAATCATGGGAAGTCCCTAGAGATTTATCGAGTAGTATCTTAGGTCTTTTTACAAATTCGACAAATTCTCTTGATTCTAGCATCCTAGTACCCAAGCTTTAGCTCACCTTGGTAGTAAACATTTAAGGCTTATCGTCAAAGTTGAAATTCCCCATTTTTCCACGAATTTCCCTTTCAACCAAATATATATGACCACAATTGTAGTAGGCTGCTTATGAACCGATAAGCTCACATTTTTTTGTTTTAGGCATTTTGGCTCCGTGCTGCTGCTAACACTCTAATTAACTTAAAGAGGAGACAAATTATCGCTGAATATGAGAAGCAAAAGAAAGAGGAGAAGAAAGACAATTGACCTTTACGGGAAGATTATTCCCAGGCCACAAAAACCTGTTCAAAGTCAGCAAAATAACGTTAGAACAACGTTATTTGAACGTTGTTTTAACGTTATTTTGCTGACTTTTAACAGGTTTTTGGCAACTGGGTTAACTTTTATGTGAAGAGATATTAATACATGGATGCATGATCAAGTGTCGCCTATTTATCCATTGCCTAAAGTAAATTAATTTTGTATACCTTAAGGGAGATTAATGGTTTCCGAGATTAATTTTCGCGAGATATTCAAATTAGTGCGATCCGGGAATAGTTGTCCACGCGAAATGTTCGCAAACAAAATGTGATATTCTCAATTATTAAAACTTCAAGCCCTAAAATCCTCTATATATTTACCTTACCCAATCGGGTGTAAGATTGCAGCTACTTCGTAAAAACTTCACACAGAATCAAGTCAATTATTAGGAATAGAAGGCAATAAAACCTATACTGTAAAAATACATATATATGATAGGAAATTATGGCATCCGTGAGAATTTGTTCTACCAAAATATTCAAAAACAGGCAATTCGCGAATACTTATCCACGCGAAATCGAAAAAAACACGTTTGCGAAAATTATTCTCCTTAAGGTTACATCCATAATGCATTGCATGAAATTTTGTAATATTGTATTTATATAGTTTTTATCGCAAAACATTCTAATTCATACTCGACTCTTTTTGTATTTCACCAACCTCTTCCAAGGGCTTGCCCAAGCCCTGGGAACGAGGTTGATATATCACACGGGAACTTATAATTACATCAAGTACGTCAAGCCCGACGAAGAAAATTGCATTGGTTTGATGGGAACGAGCGTTCATACAAGGGACACTGTCCTAACCCAGTGGGCAAAGACGTGTTTCAAGTCCGCGGTAAAGACGATAGAACAACGTCTAAGGTATTTTTTGTCCACTTAGTTATTATTAGTGAATAATTTAGTACGGTGGCCCAGAACTGCCACGCCAAAAGAAGAAACTTCACGCCAAAAGAAGAAACTTTACGCCAAAAGAAAAAAGCTCACGCCAAAAGAAGAAACTTCACGCCAAAAGAAGAAACTTCACGCCAAAAGAAAAAAGCTCACGCCAAAAGAAGAAACTTCACGCCAAAAGAAAAAAGCTCACGCCAAAAAAAAGAACGATATGCCTAGGCTATTATCGTAGGCTATGCCATTATGTCTTATCTCGCTTATTCAGTTTTTGTTTATTGATTCTTTTAATTTTACGTTTGGGAAAACAACGCGAAGAAAAACAAATTCAAGTTTTGCATGTCTAGCCCATGTGCGTGCGTGCTGGTCTCTGGAGGTATTTGTTTCTAAGATGTATTGCATATTTTGTGGCAAAGAAAGACAAAGCACTGCGCCATTCTGTGCCCACTGTGGTAAAGGTAGCTATGCTTGATAAATTTTTCTATGAATATTTGACTTGTTATGCTAATACCACTGTAAGGGAGAGATGTTGTTAGTTACCTAGTAAATCTACACAAGGAGGTTTAGCTATCTCTAGATGTAGATATATGTTTTTTAGCATTTATCTATTCTTCTATGTTCTATAGGGTAGCTACCAGATGTATCAGAGATATAGAGAGTCTGGAGAGAGATAAGAGAGGGAGGAGAGAGAGAGTTTCTAGTTTCCTATTGTTGTTATTTACATATATATTCTGCTATTTATAGCTATAGTTCCTGAAGACATCACATCTCCAGGATCCTCATCAAAAGTTGCTGGATCATCATCAGTATCAAATAATATTTCACCAGAAACTGAAATTGTTAATCATAAAGGAGGAGGTAAGAACAAGGGCAATTTTGATTTGACTACTGTACTGTATATATATATATTTATGTATATATTTCAGGTTTCTTCACAATCTTAGCAGTCAAACTTTTCTTGTGTTAGCATTACATTCAATCTCATGCTCTAACTGTCCTTTTATTTAGAGAAACTGTTGTCCTTCTCACAGTATCGTCAAACTAAAGCAAGTAGCTGGTTTTCTAAAGTTCAAAGCAAAAAGAAGTCTAACAAATCCATTGAAAATGATGTTGCTGTAAACATAGGTGTGTTGGCCTGGAATGAAAAATCTTCGACAGTAAAACCGTTACGAGGCAAGCGAGTCTCTTTACGTATTGGAAATAATGCTCCATATGAAGCAGTTAGAACCCAAGCTATAAAAAGGTTTAAAGATTATTACAAAACCCTTTTAGCAGAGGACTTAAATTATTTATTAACTTTTGAAACTGGCGAAGAAGCATTATTTATTCCTGGTACAAGTGAAGATTTTAGTCTAAGAAGGTACAAAGAAGAACTTGGTAAAGAATATAAGAACATCACTCTCTATCTTTTGTCTGAGCCAGACAAGGTTGTACTACAAGAAATTCAATCAAATATCTATGAAAATGATCATTTTCCATTTTATGATGATCCATTGGAAAATGGTGAATCGAATAGTTTACCTCACCCATTCGATGCAATCAATGGTGATGAGGCATTTAATCTTTTTGAAAATGGTGCAAATGCGGATTGTACTAATCCATGTAAAAAACATAAATTTGAAACAGAGCAGGAAAATCTTGATGAATTATTTGCCCAAAGTTTACAACAGGAATTTCTCGAACAAGCTCCTGATATTGGGGTTGAGGAGCATACAATATCAAATATATCTGAACTGTTATTACGCCTGAAAAACAACGTAAACAAAGATAAGCAGTTTTATATTGTCACTAGAAGAGGTGCATCCCTTGAAAGGCGATTGTCCTTATGGAAACGCGAAAATAGTAAAGGTGATGTTTCCAGCCATTTAATGGTACACTTCTCAGGGGAAAGTGGTATTGATGTTGGTGCAATGCATAAAGAATTCCTCACTGATATTATTACCGATATGCGTTTATCAATATTTAATAATGGAACCCCAAGAGATTCCATGTCAGATGTTCAAAATGGTAACTTCTTTACTTGTGGGCAAATAGCATCTGTTTCACTTGTTCAAGGTGGACCTCCTCCATGTCTTTTTCATGAAAATATTTTTGAGTTAATGTTACAGTCTAAAGTAGATTTGAGAAATTTAGATGTTAACAAGCATTTTGTTCCCACAGAACTTCAACTTTTCAGTGAAATAAGAAAAGATCCAATTAAGCATACCGACTTTATACTTGAAAATGGTTATACTGGAATGATCAATAATGATAATATTGATAGTATTCTTGGTACTGTCATGATTGGAATTACATCACGCCGTCTAATTTATCTCACAGAATTTATGCGGGGGCTTGATTTATTTGACATAAAAAGTAACCTCATTAATTACAAGGGGTTACTTTCTAAATTATTTGTTAAAGACAGCAGTGAGTTGGTAGATGCCAATTTTGTTTATTCATTATTTACGCCATCTTTGTCTTCAGAATCAAGTTCAAAAAGAGTCATTGAAGATAATATTATGGATCATCTCCAAGATTTTCTTATCATGCTTGAAGATGAAAAAATTAGTGGATCAAGTGAAGCTTTAGCGTACCACTGTGATGAACCTGATGAAAATGATCAAAAAGAGCAATGTGCTGAATTAACACCTGCAGGTGTAATGAAATGGCTAACAGGTCAAAACCACAAACCATTCTGTGATGAAGATGTCAATATCACACTAACATTTAACCATGAATGCATGTCTGTTAATCCTGAACACACCATATGTTTCCCTATAGTTCACTCATGTTCTAGAGAAATTATTTTACCTACTCATCACATGAAAACCTTTACAGATTTTAAAAATAATTTTTTACTTGCTTATTGTAAAGGGCAGGCATTTGGTATACAGTAAAACCTTATTCAAATTTCTTAAATTGAACTCAGGATTTTATTTATTTGCTATTGTTTATTTTGTTGGGATCCTTGAAAGCGGAGACATCATTTAAGAATGACTTGTAAACACGGTGGCGTGAATTCGCAGAAAGTGGCATTAAGGAAAAAAATAGGAGAAATGAGGTACTTTCTTTATATCGTACTAATTAGTGTTATTTTTTTTTGTTATTATGACAAAGGCTTTAACTTTTCCTAATGTCAACTTTCGGTGAATATAGCATTAGGATATTGAACGAGAACTTAGAAAATAATACTACTCTTTCGAAACAAAAATATGAATATCACTTTTCTAGCGAAGTTATGCTAATTCATCCGTCTTACGGTAAACATACTCATGCAATGAAGAGTCAACAACTAGGAATTCCTAATGGAAAATGTTTAACTTTTTTATTTAGCAAAATATGGTACATTTTACTTAACATTCCTGATTAAATATCAGTGGAAAAGTTACTAGGAATTCCTAATTATGATGAAGAGTTAACAACTAGGAACTCCTAGTAGAATTTATTCAACTAATTTTGTTTCGGAAAATATGGTATCTTTTTGCTTCAGAATACTTAAAAAGTAAGAGTAGAAAAGTTACTAGGAATTCCTAATTCTGATGAAGATTCAACAACTAGGAACTCCTAGTAGAATATCTTCGACTAATTTGATTCAGGAAAATACGGTATCTTTTCCTTCAGAATGCTAAAAAATAATAGTAGAAAAGTTACTAGGAATTCCTAATTCTAACGAAGATTCAACAACTAGGAACTCCTAGTAGAATATCTTCGACTAATTTTGTTCAGGAAAACATGGTATTCTTTGCTTTAGAATACTGGAAAAATATTAGTAGAAAAGTTACTAGGAATTCCTAATTCTTATGACAATTCTACAACTAGGAACTCCTAGTAGAATATCTTCAACTAATTCCATTCAGAAAAATATGGTAGAGTCAACTACTAGGAGTTCTAAAGAAACTAAAATCTACGCTAGATGTAAGTGAAATACTGTAGAACGATATTTAGCTGATAGGAAATTTATGATCTTAGCAGAATGGAAGGAACAACAGTAGGTTTAATTAAGTCTTCTTTCAAATATCAAAAACATGTTTTTTTTATATATATATTGACAAGGACAAGGTTAGAAAAATATACAACACCAAAAAATCTGTAATGTGGGAACAGCATTCCTCTCATTTAATGTTCTTCTCAATGTTTTTTTTACACTTTTCTCCAATGTTGGCCAATTGGATCACACTTGATTCATTATCATGGTTGAAGTCTTACAACCATACTATCCAGAAAGACCGAGTTCACAATCATCCTTTGGTTTGTCAACATTCAATGATTTTACTTGTGATGACAGAGTATATGATGGTGTACTACATTATGATTTGTTTGTTTCGGATTCATTGTCAATCCTCAACTTTTTGGCTTACACTTCACCAACTGACCGAGGTCTTCCTTCACCACCATGTCTACCATTTTTATCATCACATCTTTGAAGTTCGAGGCGCCAACAACATTCCTATTTAGCCTGTGTAACCTTTGTCACAGGCTAGAGGGAATTAGGAACCATCCCAACCTCGTTCATATGTAGAAACATGCTCATCCGTCCACAACCTCGTTCCTAGAAACAAGGTTAGAGGTTATCCCTACAGTCCATTTTATTTTTAAACAGCAGAGTTATCTACTTTTGTACTCTCCTCTACAGAGTTTGGCACGCTGCAGTAAACAAAAAGAGTGCTTCAAGAAGGGTGCTTCACATTTTGCTTGCCGTATTTTTCCTATGCAATTTTCCACTTTATGGGGAAGGCTTTTAATAGGGAGAGACATCAAACAAAAAGGGCGTTAAATTAAAAAACATAAAATCGTGATGTCTAGATTAACATTCATGTCAAAACGATAATGCACCTGACGCTAACACACAAACTGATACCTGTATATACAGCAAATATATCCACATTCTTCCCAATTTTATTTTACTTTTTTTACTTTTTTTTTCATTATTTATATCCAATTAACGCCTCGTATGCGTGCGTTTATTAGATAAGGGAGTTAAAAAGAAAAGGGCGCTTATTAGATATTTTGCTTTTTATGAAAGGCATTAAATGGAGAAGCATCAAACAACGGGGGCGTTACTTCGAGGGTGTGCATTAAAGGTACAAAATCACCCTAAGATGTTTTTTTCAAATTTTCCCTTCCGTAGTCTAGATGAAAGTTCATATTGTTA
>JAULBZ010004900.1:0-14096 GCA_032360805.1 Neoturris breviconis | reverse complement strand
CCTGCAAAAAATTCCAAAAAAACAATTCCATATTTGGAAAGTTTATTCTTTTAGCTTTCCATTGATATAATGTTAGTGTTTGATAAAAAAGGAAACATGGATATTTTAATGTTTAAAAAGTCATACAGAAAGACAGGGAACTATCCTTAAATGGCACTTAACAGGTCGTTTAAATTTTTCTGATGTTTCCACTTGCGCGCTCTAAGCTCATAGTGGAAACCAAGCTTTATGGACCCTAAATAAATGGTGTTGTTTTGAAGAGTTTAATTTAATGGACTATTACTGAATATCCTCAAACTGTTTTGGGGAAAAGTATTGGGTATATCAACATCGAACAAAGTCTCTGCTGCGGACTTTGAACAAGTTTGCTTGTCTACTGGAAAAGCTAGAAAAGTAAATGTAATAAATATATCTGTTAAATCCACTAAAGAACGTTTAGAAGAATTCGATTTTCTTTTTGTAGTTAGGAAATTTTACAGGTGAATGTGATGTTTTTTCGTAGTACCTGAAAAGAAAAGGAACTTATATAAAAAAGATTTCACTTGACCCACGAAAAAAAAAAATTGACCCACGTAAAAAAAAATTGACCCCCTTAAAAAAAATTGACTCACGAAGACACGAGATAATTCTAGACCCACGTAGGCACAAGATAATTCTAGACCAACGAAAGCACAAGATAATTCTAGACTCACGAAGGCACGAGGGCACGCAACCCATGAGACTCACGATAGCACGAGACCCACATAATTTAGCAGACTCAATTTCCACAACCCCTATTCTGATTGTACTAGCTTGTTATGGGATTGAACTAACCATAATGAAGAATACGAATACGAATACGAATAAAACCTGTTAGTACTGGGCTCTTTAACCCCTCTGATAGTTTTCTAGTTGCTAGCATTAGACATGTCCAAATCAGCATTGTATCATAAACACTGATACTATTTCATTGATATTATTTGTTTAGGTAAAGTGTGTTGAATTATATACTGAATTATTAGAGCATGATGAAGGACTTGGTAAAAGTGGTTTAACATATGCCTTGCAACACCAGGTATATTTTTTCTTCCTTCCTTGTTCAAAGCCCGTAGTAAAGACGCTGAAATAGCGTCTATAATGCAGACTTTGAACAAGTTATTGCCCACTCGGTGGTGTCTATCGTGTTTACTTGAATAAACATCCTTGGCGTTTATTTATCAGAAATCGAAATAATAGCAAATAATCCCTGTGAAAGGGTGATTTTTGAGCATAACTTCAAGCTTATTCAAAGCGCTTGATGCTCAAAAATCCCTCCTCCATAGCGATTATCTACTCTTTCTTCGACCACTGTATATACACACACACATGATTTGTTACCCACTGAGCAAAAGCTTGTTCAAAGTCCGCAGTAAAGACACTAGAACAATGTTGAAAACATTGTTTTAGCGTCATTACTGCAGACTTTAAACAAGTTTTTGCCCACTTGGTAAATATTATATGTGCATATATGCTATAATTACTTTTGCAGGCCTCTGAATTCACGACGGCATTCCCCTGTGGAGGAGCATCTTTAGAGGCTAATTTGAAGAGGCCGCAAATTAGTCTCCTAAAGATGCTCCTCCACAGAGGAATGCCGACATGAATTCAGAGGCTTGCATTTAATATTATTTTACAGGACAGTTATCTGCTGTTTGTCACTCAGTTTGCTAGACTTATTTATTTTACAATCGTACTTTTTGATGTTGTAACAGGGTCAAACTTCAGTGTTATGGTTAAAATAATGAATATGTTCTTATTTTTTGATTTGTTTATATTTAATGCATTTAAAATTTAAGATTATATTTCTTCATTTTGTACAGGAGGTAATCAATCAGTTTGGAAGATTTCCAAGACGTAATGCAGTCCTTGGACGAGCAAATACACCAGAAGAAGAAATATTCCTTCGTGATTCCAAATACACATTTTAAACATATGCGCAAGACATATGCAGATACCAAACATCAACACTATATATACAAGACTAATGATCAAGACATTGCTTCTTATAACAGCACATAATAAATTATATTATTTATCATTTATCATTTATCATCTAAGTTAAGTTTCTCTTCTAAGTTACCGTATTTCCTCGATTAAGTGCCCCCTAATTAGAATTATATTAAATAAGCGCCCCCTATCTTCTGCAATTTTTAGGTTTTTTGATCTTGCTCTATATGAAATTTGTATGACAACTGGTAATACGTAACAACACATATCTGTATTACATTCAGTTATTTAGTTAAGTTTTTCTTTTTTAAATCCCCCTGAAACTGTCTAAATAAATAAGCGCCCGGGGCGCTTAATCAAGAAAATACAGTATGCCACACCCTAATTTTCACTTTTCAATCCATAACTTTCTAGCATAAGTATAAGCCAGTTTAATGGATCTGATTTTTGACAGTGTTTGGACAATGAGGACACTTTGGCAAAGGATTTAAAATTAAACAAAAAAGGTGATTGATCTTGTTAAAACTCTCTTCACACTTGTCGGATAGGAACTATTTTGTAACGATCTCATTCCGTTTTAAGCGTGAGCACTCAATCGAAAACTATGCCAGAATGATTCTTTTACACCGCAACAAGCGAATCAAAATCATTTCGCTGAGTATATGGGATAGATTTGTAACAGTGTATAGCAAGGCCTATCCGGTATGAAATTCATTCCGAAATGATTTCTATCTGATAGGTGTGAACCTAGTCACAGTGTACAGCAAGGCCTATCCGGTATGTAATTCATTCCGAAATGATTTCTATCCAATAAGTGTGAACATAGTCTTATATTGCATCGAATAAGAACTTATTCCCCATTTAATCCACATTTTTTTATTTTCAGTAATATATTTATACCTTTAGTTTTTATTTGAATCCAGTAGGTAAAAACTTGTTTAGTGTCCGCCGCCATAAAGACGCTAGAACAACATTTCAATGTTGTTTTAGTGTCTTCACTAGGTGGACTTTAAGCAAGTTTTTGTCAGCATTATTTAACCAGTATGAGCCTTATTAGAGGGGAAGGTACTGAAAAGTAGGACCAAGTGGTCGAAATAAAAACAAATAATCACTGTGGAGGAGGGATATTTGTGAATAGCTCCACGCTATAAAGCCTAAAGTTATATGGTTATGTTTAACCATTCCTCTTCCACGGTGATTATATATTCATATTTCGACCAAAAGTACAGGTTTTATAAGAAACTTTTCAATTAATCAATGAATCAAAATGGTTTATATCAATATCAACATTTTCACAATTACAAAAATAAAATCTACAGAGGAGAATACTAAGTCAACGATTCATTGCAAGTTCATTGACCTAACACACTTCTGTGCAGACTTATTTTCTGGAATTTTTTCAATTTTAGTTGATTTAACCTTACCAAAAAACTTGGTTTTGGAGCGAAATTTTGAGATGGGGACCATATGTTTTCCTATGCTTAAAGGAGCCACTTGCTTAAAATAAGTGTATACATCGAAGATGAAAACTTTGCAGTTTATCGGTTGTATGGAGATGAGCCTTAAGCGTTCTAATTTGACAGATTCTATTTATATTCTATTTATTTTTTTCGTGAATCAGATGTAATAATTAAATATTCTTCTTAACTGGCTTTTTTTTCTTCATGAATACACGTATATTTTTTTTATAAGAGACCAAAAAAATATTTTTGTAGCAAGAGTTTCTTGCTGTTGCAAACAAACGGGTAAAATAGAAAAAAAGACAATTTAGTGGTACAAGACAAGAAAGATATGAAGGAACAATAAAACTATGGTACAAAATGGTAAAATCTAATCTAATAAAATAACTTCAATGCCATCCATATCGTACCATCATTGTATTCAAATTTGTACCAGGAAACAACTTGTTTAGAATTTACGAGTGGAACGATCAAAAATTGGGTTTCTTATGTAAATACAGTTACTACTATGTGTTTCTTAAAAATGTTGAGGCGCTACTAGAAGGTTTCTTATAAACTGGTTTCTTATAAAAAAACTTTGGACAAGTTTTTATCCACTGAGTGAGATATTTCAAACTGTCCTCTTTTTGAGACCCCTTTCTTCTAAGAAGCACATTTATTTCCATAAAATATTTTACTTTGATTCAAATGTTTAGAATTCTTCAGTTTTGTTCCATAGCTTTTGAAGCATCGTACCCTTAAGACTTCTTGATTGCACCAAACAAAGTGAGGTATTATGTTGAGCTAATGATAATGAAACCTTGCCGCCTTTGATATTTTCTGTAATGCACCTACCTGCTTCACCAACGTACGTCATACGACACATAGGATTAAGACATCCCAGTTTATAAACTGAATCGTGTTGATTTTCAAATCTAGTTAACCTGACAAACGAAGTATGGACAGACAATTACTATCACTCTGCGGCGGCTGCACGCTTTTATTAACAGACCATGTTCCCGAAGTGCTACCATTTTGAAATTTTGTACTAGCAGGTGAGGGAATATTTCGTAATGACTCGCCGCTCGAGTCTGGTTCGAGCAAAATAGTAAATTTCAAGCAACGAAAAATAGTTTTCCCAGTGTGCAAAAACTTGTTCAAAGTCAGCAGTAAAGATGGTTGTACAACATTGAAAACGTTGTTCTAGCGTCTTTACTGCAGACTTTGAACAAGTTTTTTGCTCACATGGTATACATTTACTTACCCTGCTGTCACGTGGCGTCTAATAAACGTCGAAAAGACTTTGTTTTGACGTCGCGGCGTCAAGTCTTTTCGACGTTGGACATCTCGTGCCCATTGGGTAGAATTTATTTTATCGTCTATTACTTAGCCTGAGCTCCAGTCCCAAACCTCCACTTGTATACTACTATAACTGGGAGAACTCATGACCGTACACAGTTCTTTCCTTTATCGAGGACTTTGAACAAGTTTTTACTCGCTGGGTTAAATCAGTAATTAAGTAAAGTTTGATTTTCACTAGGCGAAAAAACCCGTGCGAAAGTCAAAAGCACATATTCAATTGGCAGAAATTGCCGTTACGCATCTAATTTGAAAAAGGTTACAAACACACGCATGATGAAACGATAGATGAATTAGGAAACATCGAATATTCATCCAACGGGTGTTTGCAAAAGCCTTTAGTTTGCATAATTAAAATTAATCATATTTCGCATAGATACAAAATGTCTGCATGTGCAAAGACCTATCAAGAAGTTTTTGATTTCTGGTTTGTAAAAGATGCAGATATTACTGCTAGACTAAAATTATGGTTTCTTGGTGGTCCTGAAGGAGATAAGATTATAAAAGAAAAATTTGGAGACTTGGTATGTTCCCACAACCTCGTTCCCAGGGCTTCTATGTTCCTAGTGCGCAAAAAATTGTTCAAAGTTAGCAGTATTGACGCTAGAAGCATCTTTACTTCGGACTTTTGAACACGTTTTTGTGCACTGGGAATGCTCTACAATGTTTTCAAAATGGTTATTTTCATCGTGTAAAGAAGCCACATTTGAATAGGTTTTGCTAGAATAAATTTGCGATGAAGAGTGTTCTCAGAGGGCAAAACTTGTTCAAAGTCCGCAGTAAAGTCGCTGCTGCGGACTCTGAACAAGATCTTTCCCACAAGGCCATGCGTTGGAAGCATAAGCTCTTGGTTGCTCTTATTACGCGAGCACCGCTATTCCAGGTAGTCTATCTAGTTCAATATCACTTTCTATTCCAGGTTGTGAAAGCACGTAATGGTGAACTGTCAGATTGGGAAGATTTGAAATGTGGAATACATGGAGGAATCGCTTTCATCGTTCTTATTGATCAATTTTGCAGAAACATATACAGAGTAAGATTTACGCAACCTCGTCCGCAGGACTATGTGAGAGAAAAAGTGACATAATTAGGCGTCAATCCTGGGGACGAGTTTGAAATATACGTATAGTATATCTAAAGAGCCATCTCCAAAATTCGTTTCAAAAGGCAGATATTTTAGCAGCTTTAAAGAAGTCAAAATCAATAAATTTGAGAAAAAATAATCTACGATAAAGAGTGTTATGCCAACGAGCTTGCAATTGATTGATATCGGTACGAAGAAACCAATCAATTGCAAGATCGTTGATTCAGCACTCTTCCTCTGGGAACGAATTTTAGAGATGGTCCCTAAATTTAAAGACCTCGATCCCATATCTCGCTCTATGCGCCAATGTCCGTCCATATTCTTAATTATTGCAAATCCAAGGATTTTCAAAACTACAAGCTATCTGCACTAAGAAATCGACGAAGCTGATTGATTTAACTTTTTGGTTATGTTTTACGGACCAATAGAGGAGTGAGACTGATATTGAAAATCTTACGAATGTGCACAGATCTAGCCTGAGCTCCAGTCCCAAACTACAACAAGTGGTAGTACCTTACTACTATTTGTTGTAGCTTGGGACTCGAGCTCAGACTACATAGATCGAGATAAACAAGCGGTTGTCTTCTGGCTTTTTCTAAAAAATATCTAATATGAAATGAATATAAATACGGATCTATGCTAGAAGAATTCCTTTGCACAAATTCTAAATGGAGCCCGTACATTGGTTGAAAGTAACAGGTGACATCGCTTTTAACCAATGTAATTGCTTAATTTTAAATTCGAGCGAACGATTTCGAAAGAATAAAAATTATTAAAGTTTTTCAAAAATAATATTTAACAAATTTCAATTCCAAGATGATTGACAATTCTTAAGAAATAATAAAAAATATTTATTTTGTTCTTTTCCATACAGTCAAGGGGTAATGCTGCCTTTCGTACTGATATTTGATAACATACTCCCTCCTTAAAGAATGACTAAATTTGGAATATTAGGATGTGGGGGTGTTGCCACTAAGGTCGATAAAGATTTACCCAGTGGGCAAAAACTTGTTCAAAGTCAGTGGTAGAGACGGTAGAACAACGTTTGTTCTATCGCCCTTACTGCGGACCTTGAACAATTTTTGCCCACTGGGTAGTGTGGTTACTTTTAGTAGCTATTGTTCATAATATACACTTTTACGTTCCAGGAATCGTTTGAGGGTCTAGATTAATTATCCTATTGTAAGGAATATTTGCGAATTTTTTTATAATTTCGCGAAATTAGATTCTCACAAAATCGACCAAATTTATCCATTTATCCATTCATCTTTTTGAGTTCAACAGGAATTCATTTGACCTTTTCTTTAATGATGACGTAGTAAGTTATTGCATTGGCATTTTAAGCTTGTTGTTTTTTAAATTCCTTGTTCGCGAAAATTAATTGTCGCTAAAATTGTTACGAACTTTTATTTATTTTTCATTTATAAATTTTAGGGAACATCAGATTCATTTAGTCATGACCACAAATCTTATGCTGTTGCCAAGAAAGTAAGTTTTTAATTCTCAAAATAATTAACAGGGCTCGAAAATAACCATTTTGGTATCTGTTTTTAACGTCTTTTCTTAATAACCGATAATTCAATGAATGAGCCATTCCACATTGTCCGTCCGTCCATCCATGCGTTTCATCGTTAGCTTGAACTGGAAACCCTAGAAGCGTCGTGACCCTATGCACCAGGAGCGGCCACTTACTCACTGAATTGTACTCGTCCATGGACTCAACATAAATTTTTGCCACGGAATCGCCCCGATTTCCATAATTCTATGTAACCCATTATAATGTTTGATGGTTGATGTTTTAATTAGATTTAATCGATGTAATTTTTTACCATTATCCAGATCGATGATACCGCGTCATTAAATATGACCTAAGTATAGCTCTATATCAGATATATACCCATTCTCTGTTTTAATAGTTAAAAATGATAATTGATCGCCTAGACAAAAACTTTGCTTGATTTACCCTGGACTCTAAAAAAAATTGGATATTTCCGATACATGGGCTATGTTCAGCTGGTATGTTTGCGTGCTCTTTATTAATGGAATTAAAAATGCGAAATTCAGATACAATTTTTGACTAAACTAAATGTTCTGCCACGAAGATTTTATCAATATGCTTGTAATTCTGTCCATAAAAAGACACCTCATTTGTAGGTATTGACGTCACCGATGACATGTGATATCAATTTCTACCAATGGAATGTTTTCTTTTGATTTTCGCAGCGAATTATTCGCCTAGTGAATATCGAACCTAAGAAACAATTGTAAGATTGCAACAATTACGTGGTTGGAATATAAGCAAATATATCACTGTGGAGAAGTAATTGCTGAATGATCAAAAAATCCCTCCTCCACAGTGATTATTCTTATTTCGATCACTGTAATTGTGAGACCCAGTATTTTATGTAAAGTCCGCAGTAAAGACGCTAGAATAACGTTTTCATCGTTGTTCTAGCGTCTTTACTGCAGTCTTTGAACAGATTGTTTCGGGTTGGTTTTAGTAATAGATATTAGGACTCTTACGGACCATCTCCAAAATTCGTTCCAAAATATTCGCTCCAAAATATATTAGCAGCTTGAAAGTAGTCAAAATCAATAAATTTGTGAAAAATTAATCTACAATGAAGAGTGTTAAGTCAACGAGCTTGCAATTTATTGGTTCCTTCGGTATGATTCAGCACTCTTTCGAATTTTGGAGATGCTGCCTTACATGGCTCCTTTTTTAGATAGTTGATAGCGGCACATACAAAGAATTACCAAACATTGAACGCTTCTTTGTGAATGTTTCTTTTGAACATCAAGAAGATAAAGACATTCAGGTGTTTATCATGTTATTTCAATTTCGTTCCCAGTGCTTCTTCTCTCCTTTCTCACAGCGTTAAACGTCAAGAGAGAAGAAGCCCTGGGAACGAGGTGGATGTTATTCTCAAATTCACGAAATTAAACCTAGTGAGCAAAAACTTGTTCAAAGTCTGCAGGTAAGACGCTAGAACCATGTTTTCAACGTTGTTCTAGGGTCTTTACTGCGGACTTTGAACAAGTTTTTGCACACCTGGAAGTAGTTGTCTAATGTCCATGTTGTTTCAACGACCATTAGTTTTTTTAAAGAAAATATTAAAAGCGATGCATCAGACATTTGCTGGCATAAGCATCATTGTTAGGCACATTTCCGAGGTGGGAGAAGGATTCTGAATCTCAAAACTTCCTTAGAAATAGGTTACTGGTGTTTTGTCATAAATAAGGTACCAACAATACACCAAAATTGTTAGCTGGGTCGTATATAAGAGTCTGCTCCTTTAACGAATGTTTTAAGCAAAGCAAGAGTCAGTGACACAGTATTAAAAAATTTCCCCGTCCCCCTTTATACTACAATAATGTTTATCAAGGTCAAATTTATCTATTCAGTAAAGAAACTATAGTTATTTCGAGCCCTGAAGGTTATTGGCAAGCCTCAAAATAACTTTATCACACGTGGAAGAGCTTTTTTAAGTATCATTTTCGGTTTTCGAGTTAAAAACTACTCAAAAACACTTTTCCACAGGTGCTGTCCGACAGTTATTTTTAAAGCTTTGTTGACATTATGATTTTAGGCGAGAAGCGTTGCATTATTTACAGAATTGGTAAAAGATGCTAAAGGGTCTCCCGAGGAAGAACTTAGTGAAAAAGGTTTAACGGCTTCATTGCAACACCAGGTATGATGTGTTACTACATATTACTCATTTCTTCGTCAGTAATAATATGTTGGTCGTCATCGTCCAATATGTCTGTCATCAACATGATGCACAAACAAGAAGCATCTGGAAGTAAAGAATGTGTTCTTTTCTTTCAGTGGACGCTTCAATTATTAACGAACACTCTAATCAGCGGACAGCTCTAATTAGCAGATACAATGCTCCGCAAAATCCTTAAGAAATCCTTATAGAAAACGCTCCAATAAGCGGACAGTACTTAGTTAGCGGACAGAACTTCCTGCACGGAAATCAACTTTTTTTACCCATAATGGCCGTGACGTTGTTTTGACATTGCTTTAACCCTATAAGACCCGCGCTTTTTGGGAGTCTAATAACCCAGGGGGGGGGGGGCACAATGTACCACACCCCAATAACTTTCAAACTACTACTTCGTTTTACTTGAGACTTGGTCACAATACACCCCAGGCTCTCTACTATCCAAAAATGTAATAAAAATTTGCATGCGTCATCATTTCATGCAGAATGTTTAGCTAGAACAATTAATTATATTGTTATATTTGCTAATTATGAATGTTTTATCAACTGTTACATAATAAAATAATGCCTCATAGACCAAAATAATACCGAATTTAAACTAAAAAAAAATCAACATTTCCGGTCCCGAAGGCCAAAATTGGGCCTGAGTCCGTTTCGACAAACTTTTTGGAAAAATGTTTCAAATAAAATATCGTGAAAAGTCACCAAATGTGGGCCTAATACGATTAGTGGATCGGAAGTTATACAGAAATTCAGGGGGTTGTGGTAAATAGTGTTAACCCTATTTAGACCGAGGGATTCCGCCCCCTGTCACATTATTGTTTATAACGTCTGAACCACTAATGCTATAGAGCTGGAACTTTTTGGAACTACCAATAAGACACCAATTGTGAAAATTTCTTTTACGATATTTTTTTTTTCTGTTAATGGTATGATATTGAAATTTGGTGACTTTTCCTAACTTTTACTACGGATTGAGATTATGGATATATATTTTTAAATATTTCAGTTATTTTTCCGGAGGTAATTTAATCCTGAGCAGGGGGTAATTATTTTGAAAATATAAAATACTGTTAAAAGTCTCTGTTGTTTTTAGGCTATCTTTTCAACAAGTAAATATTATCTACGGAAAGAATAAGTTAAATATGAATGTTTTAAAAATTACAGACCAAATTGTATGTTTTACAGACCGCGAATTTACCGTGAATGATGACGTCATAACAGGTACCAGTGACGTCACCAACTCAGATTTTTTTTATGCCGAAGTGGTTTCCAAATAATATGTCATTTTACAGCATTGTCATCGATCATAGCAGATGTCAGTGACGCTTTCGAGACAAATTTTATATGTCAAAGTGTTTGTACTGAGTTGTCACCAAATTTCATGTCATAAGCATTAGTGGTTCAGAGATAAAAAAAAAACCTCCCCCACCCACTCCCCGGTTATACAAAGGCCAAAAAAGTCCAGGTTTAATTGGGTTAACGTTGATCCGACGTCGTGTACCTTCAGGCTATGAATAACAATTGCACTAATATTTACGCTTGTATAAAGCCACGTATTTCAGTGGACATCCGATGATTAAGCACCGTCTAGACGTCGGTATGGTGTCTTTTTGTCGTTGATTAGATATCGTGATCCATCTCGTATAATCAAAAACAAAAACTTGTTCAAAGTCAGCAGTTGAAAACGTTGTTCTAGCGTCTTTACTGCGGACTTTGAACCAGTTTTCGCCCACTGGGATGCGTTGTTTTGGAAAAAACAACGTTGCAAAACGCCACATACCGACGCTCTTTCTTGTATAGGAGGTTGTAAATCAGTATGGAAGATTTCCAAAACGTAATGCAGCTATTGGACGAACAAATACACCGGAAGAAGAAATTTTCCTGCGTGATAACACATATGGTTTTTAATCATTTGCAATTCACACAACGTGATATGCTAGCGAATCTGCTTCCAGAGACGTCCGGAAACGTATGCAGTAGTTGATCACGTCATGAAACACTATAGGATTTAATATTTAATGTATTTATTGTAATATGCAATCACTTTACTAACAACTTTTTTTAATAAAAATATTTATTTACACTTACTCAAACAATTAAAGCAATTTGTTTTTACTTTTTGCTCCCTAACTTCTAAACAATTTACCCAATTAAATTCGAGCTAATTATATCTTAAAAACGCAACTTAGGCAGCAATTTAAATCCCCCTCCCCCTCATCCTTTAGGATGATCAATTGGAATTGATAAAATTTCAAAATGACGTAAGCAGAAAGTACAAACCATGGGTTTTCGTCTTCTTTATAAAGTACTTTCTACAAAAATGTAGGGAAAAGATTATTTAAATATAAATATATACCAAAATATTTTATTAACGTTTCTCTCGATTAAGCGCCCCGGGTGAATATGAATGTTTTAAAGTAACCACCCAGGTTGCTCAAATGGACATTTACGGTAACCCTCTAAAGAGGTAGGCCAAAGCGCTCCCTATGAAACCTTTTATGGCTGCACTTTCAATGATAATATGACACTTTATTAAATGGGGCTCGTTTTCAGAATTAACATAAATGTGTCGTTAGATGCATTAATAACGGTTCTTTGGGTAAAGAACTGGTCGCAACAAAAGTATCTCATTCTAATGCTTCTTTTTTGGTCGATTTTCTAGTTACAACCCGCGACTTGTTGAAATATGTGCCTAAATTTAACTAACTAGATTTAAAAGATAACATCCAAAGTTAATTATTATATTTTGTGAAAAGCTCACAAATCTTCTGCTTATCCCTTACATTGCAAACTATATGGTCTGCAAATTGTACAGAGAAACATAGAGCTCGCCTTCATTTATTAAAGTATCTCGTCATCATTTCCATCATTACTAGCACCTACGCATAAGTACATTTTCGTACACAACAAACCAACATCTGCATGTTCGATTTGTACACCAGATGGGTAAATATAAGGCAGCTTTTACATACAGATATACAGTAATACGAGGCAATGCATTGTACAACTAGCCAGAGGCCAGCAAGTTTCCCTCCACAATACTAAATTACTGCGGTGTACAATTTCTTTGTTTCCTTTTCTGCACTTATTTGCTTGCAAAGCATCGTAATATCCAACCAGATCTGTAAATGATCGATTAAACACCGATCAATTAAACATCCCTGTCGAGTAATCGTCTTCCAAAAAATATAAATTATTTTATAAACGCCCCTGTTGAATAAACGCCCCTGCGAAAATGTTTACTTTTTAATAAACTTTTCCCCCTAAAATCTAATGTACGATAAACCAATCAAATGCAAGATCATAAAGGTTGCCTTAGTCAGTGTTTATAATTTCAAGATTATTCACTGTTCTACGAACACAGAAGTGTCATGTAGGAAATACTAGGAGTTTAAGTTTCAGTTTATAACCAATATCAAACCACCCTGGGTAAAATCAACCTCGTTCCCAGGGCTTCTTCTCTCTTGACAAACGTCAAGAGAGAAGAAGCCCTGGGAACGAGGTTGGGGTAAAATAGAACTAACAAAAAATTTGATAACCACTAAATCTCCGCATCTTCATGTTCCCTTCAAGTTACGGTTGCCGGTCTGAATCCTATTTGTTTTGCAGGCAACAGGATTGGACGGAGTGAGTTCGTATCTTACTAAAGTAAAAGGAAAACATAAAAGTCACAAGTGAATGAACAATTGGATAGCGGCATAATTTTGACAATAATTTTTTGTTTTATTTTCTATTTGCTTCTCGTTACCTTTCATGAAATTCTAATATGAACTCAAAAAATTGTTTTTGAATTTGATTTAGAACATTATTTTGTTTGACAAAATCCATGACTTGACAAAATTCACCTGGACAGTCATACGACAATGGTGTTGTGAGCGTGCTAGGTACTAAGTAAAATGACATAGGTTCCTTGTGCCCTTCACACAATATCAATAATAATATGTCTTTATGTTTTTCGTCCTGATTGCTACAAATGTTCAAAAATTACTAATCAGATGTTGAAATAAGACGATCTGTTCTGAACATCTAGGCGTCTCATTTGCATAATCTATTTTCTGTTGCAATACTCAGACGTTAAAATTGGACGGAGATGCTCAAAGACCGTTCGTTCGACCATCAGTGTCATGGTATCTCCTACTGAAAATAGCCGGAAAGAAAGCACTTCAATAGTCATTTTCATAAAGCAATGAAAAGTAGAACTTGTTACAATGCAATAACTTCCTTTGTGTGCAGTGACTTCAGTCACTACACATATAGGAAGTTATTGCATTGTAACCAGTTCCACTTCGAGCAACAAACGCCTCGTTTTCATTATTTCATAAAAAGGTATATTTGGCTAGTGGAAACTGAAAGGTTTTAAACCAGGGATAGATGAACGTATCGATAAACATTTAAACATCATTTAAACATCAAAATATATTTAAACCCGAGGCGACTTTATGATTACGATTACAGGGCTCGAAATAACAGCCGGTCATCACTGTGAAGGAGAGATTTTTCAGAATATTTTCAGCCAAG
>JAULBZ010004899.1:4097-14097 GCA_032360805.1 Neoturris breviconis | reverse complement strand
TATCCATGTAAATGATCACTGAACGGTAGAACAAATAATGATTTAGATGGAAGTTCACAAGCTTGACATAATGCTTCTGCTCGTTGTACTGCTTGAGGATCTTCACCTAAAGAAACAATACAACCCTTGGAATTCAGGTCGGCTTTGCTACTAGCAAAGTGCTTGAAATAGGTATACTGAATGTCTGAATTTTGAGCATAGTGTTAGGCTTTGTAAGCTTGCACAAAATTATATTTAAGGATGTATAAATTTGCTACAATCTTGGAAATTAAAATAGAGACATTTTACAAACTTCGCCAAACAATACACGCCACAAGTAATACAAAAACGCAGAATACGACCACAAGAAGTCCCTAGAGATTTATCGAGCAGACTTAAGACTTAGGGCTTAGGATCTTAGGAGCTTTTGTAAACTTGAAGGAATCTGCAGTACCCAGGCTTTTGGAATAAATTCAAATTTCTGTGTCATTCATCTTGCTAATCAAAATTTAGACTTTTTCTCCAAGTCGAAATTTCAACTTTTTGCAAAGATTTCACTTTGTCTACAGTATTTTTTTCCAAGATTGTAGATGAAGACTAAACTCTGTCTCTTAGATTAAACATGCATTTTATTACGAGAGTTAGATTAAAAGAATTATGTTTACCTGGTGGTAAAGGCATATTCTTTTGAATTAATACAACAGCTATCTTTGTATTTCTACCAAGGAGACTGGACCTACAAAACAGTAAAAATAACTCTAAAGCCCAACAGAAAACATTTGAAGGTAAAAAGTCCAAGGCCAAAGACGATGAACCATAATTATACCCCATTTCACGAAGTTAGAATTAGCTGTTCAAAAGTTATTCTTGAATGAACGGAGAGTGCAAGAATTTGCCACCCTCAGTCCAAATTGGGTTAAGAAAAATGGGTTCTATGTTTAGAGTGATGAGGTCTGAGAAGAGATCTAGCAATTGATTGGTTAAAGATGGAGTCGATGAATTGCAAGACTTTTGATACAAATTTTGAGGCAACTGAAACAGTGATTTATGAACCACAATTCAAAAGCCAACCCTTTTATTTAGTGAGGAAATAGTTTTCTCTAATTAGAATATATTATTGCTAACCTTAAAATAATGGTCAGACATCAACTGGGGAGGAGGGTTTTCTACTACAGTTTTCAGTTTGAAAACTGACAAATGTACTCAAAAAACACTCCTCCACAGGTGATGTTCATCCATTATTTTGGGGCTTGTTATTGTATATTTGAAAAGTAAAGCAACCCTTAGAAATATTTATTTTATATTAAAAATGATCAAAATAAAAGCAATAAATAATCATTTTGGTGGAGCAGTGGTCGAAATAAGAGCAATAAGCACTGTGGAGGAGTGATTTTTACTCTGAAGCTATACTCAAAAATCCCTCCTCCACAGTGATTATTTACTCTTATTCCGACCACCACTGGTGGAGTGCTCACAAATCACACCGACATATGCTATAAACAATTCATCTTCAAAATGATGCATCATTATGGTGTATCAATTGGTTAGGAAACACGAACGAACGTGGTATTTAAACAAGCATTATTATGACCCAAAATCTACTTATTTCCAAGTTATACATTATACTGTACATTCTAAACATATCATCATAAATGCATCTCATTTACAGTAAAACTAAAATCTACCTGACAACTGCAACTCTTGATGCACATTCTGTTTGTTTTTCTTTCCATTGTGCATCATTCCAATCAAGATCATAGAAAACAACGACAAGAGCAGGAAGAGCATTTAAATGTTTTTGCATCCAATTAGTCTTCAAGATACCCTTAGGGATGTAGAACTCATATGATGATCTCTGTAATGAGAATAGATTAAAAAAAAAATATTTTAACAAGCCTCTATATAATGGTCGGACATAACCAGTAGAGGAGTGATTTTGAGTACAGTTTTCAGCTTTACAAATGAAAACTGATTCAAAAAGTATAAATAGCAACTGCTTTTTAGAGATTTTAAATAGTGCATGAACATATTATATTTGTAGATAGGCATGTGATGGATGCCTCAATGCATTCATTCTTTCATCCAGTCATTGGATTCCCAGCTATACAAACTAAGGAAAGTTACATTCTATACATAGAGTGGTCTTTATTAGCCCTATTAAAGATTTATTTAATAAATCAATTTTATAGTACATAGGATGGTTTTTACTAGATGATGTTATAAATAATGCACTAGAGAATAGAACAACGTAACAGAATAATATATTTTCTTTATTATTCATTATCTTTTTATAAGATTCTTTTATTAAAAAAATCTTCCTCTGTTGAATTGTGTATTGTCATTATATTACTAATTTGCATTGGGAGTTGTTATTAATATTATAAAAACTAAATTATTCTCTCTAATTAAATGTTTTACAACCCTAAAGTGGATATAAAATTATTATTTATTTTAAAATGGAAGAAGGAAGCTTTCCAAAATCAAAATGGAGACTCCAATCTTGAAATTTTAAAAATTATTTTTATAAAAAATATCACTTATCATCTCAACAAATTGAGGAAGGAGCTTCCCCAAAATACAAAATGACTGCCAAAAAGATTCGTGTTTCATAGAAAAGTTAATTTTCAGAAATTTTTCAAGTCCAAATGTAATTCTGGTCAAACATTGAAGAGCTTAAATTTTTTATTTCATGTAAAATTCTTCAAGATATCCCAGTTTAAAGCTTTTTGAAGATACTTGTTTTGGTTAAATTGTGCGAAAATTTTGACATCATCTTTCAGGCCTGAATATAATTTTTTTTTACGTCGGACAAGACAAGTACAAACGAAAACTAGTCCAACATTTAAATTATCACATCGGACAGTAGTTTCACCATTTACGAAGCAGTCTTACCGGACATTAGCATTTTTCAAGTCGGACAAACGCTTAGTAACTCTTATCTACCAGAAAAGCCATTTTAAAATACATTTTATAGAACATTAGAGCAGAACAAAACTTTTATTTAAGTGTACTATTTTGCAGCGTAGGTAAATATCACGCAATGAATTTAATTGCATTCATAGTTGCATTATCGAGGGAAACACAATAATGCCTGGAGACTCGGTTGGTGTTCTACACAGAGTAGAACAGAAGTAAAATATGGGGGACGAGTGGACCCAGAACATAGGAGACTGAATGCCTTTATCTTGACTTCACTATCCATAGCTCCTTATTAAACGGCCTGTATATAATACAATTTATTTTACTTATGGTTTTATAAATTATATACGCAAATTAATTTCTTTTTAATTATTATTAAAGTCACATGCACAATATTAAATATTAATGTTTTCGTTTTTCAATAAACCATGTCAAGAGATGTTTTAAAATAAAAACGAATAACAAAAGCCAGAAATATGCTATTGAGCTTCTGTAGAACAACAAAAGATTTATATTTTAATTGTTAAACTACATAATATTATTTGTATACAGCGCCACACAGGAATGATAGCCTATTTGACAAAAACTTGTTCAAAGTACACAGTAAAGACACTAGAACAGCTTTGAAACAGAGGAGTTTCGCATAAATTTAATGAATGAACTGTTCACAGATAGCCTATTAGACAAATATTTGTTCAAACTTTGTTCAAACTTCTTCGTATTTGTAATGATTACAAATTTCATTCGGCAAGTATTGTTTACAAATCTTTGATGCATTATATTATAATGCACACATGATTCTCTATTGGACCAAGTAATACGTTTTAATAAACAATGAAATAAAGAATGTTGTAAATTTCAATGCGCACAAGCTTTTAATTAACTATTTATGTAATACTTCATTGAATAAAGAAACGCTATAAAGATCACCAGCTGTTCATTGTGTGCCTCAATGGTTCAACTAAACATCCAAACGATAACATATTTAAAGTATAGCAAGTAAGACATGTTACGTAGAAAACATGAGTTTTAAAACAGAACAAGAATTTCAAATTAGTAGGTTTTGGCGTAAGTAAAATATCAACACAACAGCAGACACATGTCAGGTGATAATCTATTTACGTCGGACTAATTGGATATTTCTCACCGTTGACCATGTATTTACGTCGGACAAAGACTCCTTTTCTGTGGGACAATGTCAGACGGCCGGCACTAATATCCGGGCCTGTCTTTTACTATACATACCATATGGTAAGGAACTTTATTGCTGATCTCCACAAATAATACTGCTTGGTGCTTAAAACTCTGCAGTAAGGTTGATTAGAACAAATGACATCTTTAGTAGCAAAAATTATATTTCCAAATTGTACTTGTAGCTACTTCCAGGCCTCTTTGTATTTTTGCTTATAATACATAATTTTGGTAACTAATTATCAAATTTGTACGAAATCACTACTTTTGATTTCAGGACATGATAAGGAATTGTGCATGTAAATTTGAATATTAAGCGATAACTCACTGCCTGTATAAATCAACGTATGCAAAAACGTAAATATGTAATTTGTTTTATCCCACACTATTAAAAAGTTTGATGCCTCAAGCTGTGTTATTTGTGGAGATATCAGTAATAAAGTACCTACTGTATTTTCTCAAAGATGATGTCATAATTTTCGCATAAATTACTTTATACCGGTTTCTTCAAAAACCTTAACACTAATCCTGAGAACCATTAAAGATTTCTACATGAAATAAAAAGTAGTGTTGTTTATTTTTTACTTGTATTTTTACCTTGGAATCCCTTTTTAACCACTATAACTATCGCGCTGAAACTTACCAACATTTATTAATCAAAGGTACATTATTGAAAGTAACTCATTAAACCAACTGAACGTTAAACCTAAGCACATAAATATGATTTGCATATACAAATTATACAGTGTTTGAAAGAATATCGTTACTAAGATTGTAGAGTTTCATGTCAAATAAACAATTGGAACACAATTTTCAAGGTAAAATTATGTCAGGTCACTGTGGAGGAGAGTAGTGGGATTTCATATCAAGGACAAACACATACAGTACCCTTCACAAGCGGAGTTAGAAAAAATATGGGTGCGAGTAGGCTAACTTGCAGGTGCGAGTACTGCAGGTGCGTGTTTTTCACGGGTGTGAATGAAAAAAGTGTGGGTGCATGCTTTTGGTTTTGCAGGTGCAAATGCGGGTGTGAGTAATTTCTTACTCTGGAATATGACCACACCTGCAGATACGATCGTATCCACGAGTGTGATATTCTATTAATTAACAATACCAATAAACTTTATACTTTTCTAACCATTTTTTAGATCAGTTTATTTTATTTCAGGTTCAGTCGTCATCAAGTTTATTTATCAAGGATCTCCTGCCACAAAGTTTCAATGGTTTTGCCTGTGTATTTTATCATCATTTTGTTTTGTTTTTGTTAAACAAAAAATGAAATGAAATTGATCAAAGTAAAACCTTTTGATAGTGGACATCCTCTATAGCGGACACCTTTTCTCGGTCCCGCTGATATTGGCTACATAGAAGTTTTACTGTATCCTTGAACTTCGTTTAACCCTATTCAGGCCAGGGTGAGGGCTAAAATAGTCACCCCTCCACCCTCATTTGCTGCAAGTTTTTTTTACGTGTTTTCACAGATTTTCTGAAAGTATAAGGAAATTTTAGGTTTTTGATTAAAAAGTGCAAAATATTGGCTATTTTGGGAATTATTTTTATATAAATTGAAAGTATAATTAGCCAAGTTTAGAAAAATTTAGACCTAGCATATTTGAATCAAGATTTAAGGGAGTAGGGCATTTCCCCCCTCTGTGTAATATATTTTTACCAATAGCCCATGAATTGGAATTAAGTAAGTAAGCCTAGTATTGATTTTTAGCATCATTAGACATCCTAGTTTAATAAAAACTACCTGGTCAAAGCGATAGTTTTTTACCCTAAATTTACAGTTTTGTATGGTGATGTGGACAAGAAAAGTAGTAGAATTATAGCAATTCTAAGTGGGTAACCAGTTTTTGATTCTACATTATTTCTCTTCTATTGAACCAATTCCCTTCAAATTTTCTGAAATGTTTTAGAATAGATTGAAATTCATAATATTATAAATACTCTGTGTAAAATACAGTTAAGGGGAGTGCACATATTTCATTGGAAGAAATGTTGAAGGATTCAATACCCAGAGTTTTTTTTCATTAAGTTTTGAATCTTTGAAACTCTTATATTTATAATCCTCTTGATCATAGTCATTCCTTTATTTCAAACCATTAAGCCTTTGCTTTCTAATCGAAGTACTACAAACTGCACTGACATTTCTTTGTGTACCAGTTATAAAATAATTATTTGAGGAAACTTCAAAGTTATATATGGATCTGCACTGGCATTTCTTTGTGTGCCAGTTATAAAATAATTATTTGAGAAAACTTCAAAATTGTATGAATACCTCCAAAACTGCAAATTTTGTGGAATTTATTTTTGCAATCAATAAAAGTAATATTTCTGGTATTTAATGTGGGAAAACACATTAACAAAAAACTCTGATATTACTCCGACATTATGCATTCTTTCGGATAAAGCACAAGCGATACAACAGGTTTTAGTGACGCACAATAATCATGGCAATGTTGTTCAAGTTTCTTTATTGCAGAATATGCTATATAACAACAAGACATGTTTGTGTTAGTTGCGATATATATATATACAGTATGTAGAATTAATATAAAAAAAAATCACACAGCGATCAGTGTATTGTTTCTTGGTTCTATTTCCTATGCGGAGCATTTCATCTATTGCGGTGATACAAAGTTTCCACTTATTTAGTCCAGCCATTTTTGATGGGTACAATTTCCAGTAGAAGCAACGCACAATATCCAGTTTATCTGCATCAATAGCAGGTTTTCGCCATCTACAACAATTACGCCCAACAAGCTCTTTCTGGTCAAATAGCTTTAACAATAACAATGCAGCAAAATTTTTGAAAAATGTTGCCTCCTTTTTTGTTTCAAGTGCACTCTCACATTGGCTGTTAGAAAGTGAAACACTTGAGCAGCTGTTTAATTTGGCCTTTGCTGATACTTTGTCTAGACTTGACACGGTTGTATGAATTTATTAGTTGCATAAGGTGGTGCAGGTGTTGAGGTTAGTTGATTAAGTTGAGAAGAGTTAGAGTTAGTTAAAGCAGGTGTTCAAGAGTCAGTTATATCAGAGTCCAGACCGATTGTGAGACCTTTTACAAGTTGTTTATTTTGATGTGGTGTTGTATTAAAAGATTTGGTAGCAATTGTTGAACTTATAGTAGGCGAAGTGAAAAAAGTAGATGCAGTGGAAAAGATTGATTGGTTAGGGATTACCAATGAAAAAAATGCGAGTAAGAACGTAGTACCCACACCTGCACTTCACCCGCACTTATGGAACTTGCACCTGGGATTTTATAATTTGTACTTGCACCCACATATTTTTATAACTCCACTCGTGAAGGGCACTCACACACAAGTCTTTAAAAGCACAACTAATACCATATATAACATAGGTGTATTCTCTATTTTTATTTGGTGTGTACATAATGCTATGATGTATGCTGTTTATGCAATTCACTTCTACTATGGAGTGAATTTTGAGCGTTGCGTCAGGCTATGATATGAAATTTCACTACTCTCCTCCGCAATGATTTTATATAATTTTACCTTGATAAATAGTTATTTAACCCGAAACTTTACCATCTTTGATAAAGACATATTTCAAACACTGTGTAGATTGTGTATGCAAATCATATTTATGTGCTTAGGTTTAACTTTCACTTGGTTTGATGTGCCACTTTTAATACCGCATCTTTGATTATTATTTTTTCAGCAATGAAGAAATGCATGCAATGCATACAATGCTTCGAGGAACTGGTATTCGTGAAAACTATGTTCTCATAGCTGGCGAAAACAAGCATTTTTTTGAATTAGACCTTACTTCTGGTGATATTTATCCGCTTAATGAGGTAAAATTCTTCAGTGACTGAGATAAACATTTTGTTAAACTAAGAATTAAATTATTCAACAGGCACAAAAATTTGGTGAACTAAAATTAGTAGGAGGAGTGAAAAATGAGAGGTACTGTTTTCATAACTGATATTCAGGCTACAGTTAAATATTTATTTCTCAACAACTTCCACTCAAATTTAATACTCTATCAGAGCCGAACAAATATTGGACATTATACAATAAAATAATTTTGATATGAATAGCAATGGTTGGACATAACCAACAAGAGTTAAGTAACCACAGTTGAGCACAAATAGCTTTGATAACCACAGACCTGGTCCCTTTGTTGTTTCCTGAAGGTCTACACTATACTTTGCCGAATAATACTATCTTTTACTATACTTTGCTAAATAATACTATCTTTTACTATATATAACTAACTGTTATATATAATAGGGACTACTGTTAGAAATACAAATAAATTTCCTCGTTTTGTTATATCTATAAAGTAACCACAAAAGAGTTACATCTGTTTATTCATGAGCCCATATGTCATATCTACAGTGGTATGTATGACTTTTTCTCAAGAAATGTTTCTATAACATATAAAATGAAGAATCAATAAAAGTAACCACATTTCCTGCACAAATAGGAAACATAATCACAAAAACATTACGTCACAAGACAACATTATACTATTTATTATTTGTGTGTGCCAAATTTTGTAACCAGCCATTTTCTAATTTCCACTTATGAGATAAGTAGAGTAACCAATGGAAAGTAGTCACAATTTTAGCTGACGATATAAAGTGATTTTACTTGAGAAATAGGGAACCGCACAATTATTTCAAATCGTAAACAAATTATAACTGTACGTGAAATTTATATTTTCCTGGTAACCACAAAAACAGCTCTCCTTCCTGGTGGTACTTATTGTGGTCACTGGTACAAATGTTTCAAAAGAGGTCTTCACTTTTGTTCATTATCATCATTTTTTATTTTATAACAAATTGTTCTTTTTGTGTATATTGCAGTATTCGAAATAAGAGCAAATAAATAATCACTGTGCGGGAGTGATTATTGAGCATTGCTTCAGGCTAAAAAGTCTGAGTCAATGCTCAAAAATCCTTCCTCCACAGTGATTATTTCCTCTTATTCCAAACACTGTATTATATATGCTTTTAAATGTAGTGACTTATTTGTATGTATTCGAAATGCATTGATTTTTATTGCTTTTAGAGTTGATTGATCTTACATCTAATTAACATCGCGAATATGTAATTGGAAATTTATATAACATTTTCTGATTTGGCTAGATGTTTTCTCTCCACTGAAAAATTCTGAGTAATGTTTTTAATCTAGACTGTATGTGAATCAAATACTGTTGTCATGAAACAAAGTAATCATTACTTATGTTGTGGTCATGAAGATGGAAAGGTAAAGTTAATGATTGGTGATAATCAACATACAACATAGTTGATGTATTACCTCTTTTGTAAATATATATTATTCTCATCAAGTGGTATCTGTTGTAAAATAATATTTTTAAATATCAGTGGTTGAAATAAGAACGTATAATCACTGTGGAGATGGGGGAATTTTGATCATATTTTTTTCTTTAAGTTAGTCACCTTTTGCAAGGTGTCAAGGCCACTACTTGGCAGAGAGCCACAAAAAAAGGACACAGTTTGCAAAGATGAAAGATTATTACCATTAGTTTCAGGCTAAATTAATTTATTTACACTGATTGTTTGTTCTTAATTCAGGCATTAAATCTTCTTGCTTAGGTATAGTTTTAATCACTGTTGATGAGTGATCATAGAGCATAGGATCAGGCTATAAAGCCCAAGCTATACTCAACAATAACGCTGTAGCGATTATGTGCTCTTATAGTTTACTTCTTAATTTTAACAACCATTACATTACATTCAGCTTGAAACATATATACATTTAGTAGCCTGAAGCTATGTTAGAAATGCTCCCCCACAATGTTTATTTCGCTCTTGTTTCAGCTACTGAGTTCTCAATCTTCTTTGTAGGTGACATTGCATGATTCTGAAAGTTTCTTGCCAAAGCATACATTGCAAGCACATTCAGGTGCATTA
>JAULBZ010004898.1:0-14097 GCA_032360805.1 Neoturris breviconis | reverse complement strand
AATTCCACTGTTAGATCATTTGCAGATGACACTAGAGTCACCAAATCCATCAATTCTTTTCATGATGCAGTGTTACTTCAAGAGGATCTTGAGAAGATATATACCTGGCTCCAGGATAGCAACATGAAGGAAGGAAGTGCCTTATTCCAACACCAAACTCCTCTACAAAAATGAACAAAATCAAAGACTCCAGTCTCCCTGTCCATGGAGTAAAACTATTTAATGTTCTACCAAAACAAATAAGAGATGTAACAAATGTGAAAGTGCAGAATTTTGAGTGTATTCTTGACAAGTTCTTGCAAAAAGTCCCTGATGAGACCCAGCTTCCTGGTTATACTAGTAACAGACAAGCCGAGTCCAACTCTATTATTTACATGATCAAACTGATTGATGCTGCCAACAAAAATTTCGTTTTAGATACTGAAGGTGGCAGACGGGATTGGAACAACGTAATTGCGCAGAGGATTACACTGAAGAACATCACAAGTATCACAAGTAAATAAGTAATTTGGACTTTTGTTTTAAAATTGACCAACTTCGAATTCGAAATCCGAATTTCAAACACAAATGTTTGAAGTTTTTAATTGAAAATACTGCACGCAATAACATAACGCCACAAACAATATGGAGAATAGTATGCGAAGAAAACATGATTTTGAATCGATCGAAAACTATATCGGACTCAAAGCCTATCCTGAAAATATCAGTGACAGAGGAGAAAAGTCTAACTTCAGGAGAGGTACGTATCCACAATTCTTTTTTTTGTACAATACAATTTTGTCAGCCCAGAAGCAGCCATAGGGAGGTGTTCTGTGAAATAGGCGTTCTTATTCTCTAGATGACGTCTATTTCGGGATTATTAGTAGTATAACGTGAGCATTTTAGAACAGCTTGTTTACCTAGCTGAACACGAATCTAGTATAAAGAACAGTTAATATTTCCAGCTACATAACACTTTCCTGAAACAGGAATGTCCATCCTAGAACAGATCCTGTTTCCAGTTAGGGAAATTTCATTTGGAGCCATTTTCCCCCAGCTGAGACGACATTTCAGAACAGTTCATATTTACAGTCAGAGCTCCTCAAAAACACATCGATTTCCCAGTCGACAATACCAGCTCAGAACAGCTCATTTCCCAGCCAGGAGGGGAATAATAGCGCAAGAACAGATCAAATCTCCAGATATAGCTTGTTTTCTGGAAGGTAAGAACAGGTCTAATTCGCCAGTACACCCGCTTATAACACCTATTTTCAAGAACACCTCCGTTGGCTGCTTTCGTTGCTTCTATTTATAATTTAAAAATAGAAAACACTATACAATTGAAAAATATACTAAAAGAATACATTTTCTTTGAAAGTAAAACTTTGTTGCAATCGATAGTAGAACGTTGCAAGTAGAACTTGTTTCAACCAATAACTTCCTTTTGACCTTCTTCTTCCAGTCACTGCACAAAAAGGAAGTTATTGATTGATTCTACTTTAAGCAACTAACGCCTAGTCTGAGTTCTAGCCCCAAACTACAACATGTAGTTTGGGACTGGAGCTCAGGCTACTAACGCCTCGTTTTCATTATTTTGTCTATTAACCCTTCGTTAGTATGGTTGGGTACCACCGGAAATTTGTTAATTCATGGGAAGGTATTAGAAGACTCAGGGGGGTAGGATATAAAGTATGATGCAGATTTTTACAATATGCAAGAAAATAACCTCCTGAATAATAATTTTTGTTATGTTACTTTCATAGCAAAATTTAAAAATTCAGGGGGTCCACACCATACTAATGAAGGGTTAACAAAGTATAAAATAAAATCTTGAGACTTACTTTGAGGAAAAGTGGAAATGCAACAATAAGAAATGTTTTGTGATTTATCTTGTAAAATTATGAATACCCTAACAAAGCAACAGAACAGGTTCATTCATTTAATAACACAAAATGACTCAACTTTTTCAATCTATATCAAGCCTGAATATAACTGCCAAATATCACCTGCGGAGGAGTGTTTTTTGAGTATAATGTTCAGCTTTTAAGCTGAACATTATACCCAACAAACACTCCCCCACAAGTGATGTCCGGCAGTTATGTTCAGGCTTGTATAGTGGAAAAACAATGTTTAAAATTCAAGAAAAATCAGATCAACTGTAATTTCACAATGGATATTGTTACAATTTTTACTGATGACAACCTTGGGAAAATATTTGATGATATTTGTCATATCCTGAATCAAAGATATGATATGGTTCTTATTACTAATGTAATATTCAAAACAAACGAAAGTTTTATTTCTTTGCATAGCACGGATTATGGTACTCATTTTACAAAATTTGTGCTAACCTAAGGGCATGAAGATGACGACAGTAAATTCTCTAATGGTCAGTACATGGCCATGATCTCTCGTTGCACAAATATCACAAAATTATTATTATCTTGATTGATTCTATTTATAAACAAACTGTTTCTATTGAACAAATTAACATTATGCTGAAGATGTGGATTTTCTGCTACAGAGCTGACCATAGAAGCAAAATTCGAAAGTAAACATATAAATCTTTAAAGAAAAGGGAGTATATTCAGAAGCCTGGTAACCATGCTGTCTTATACACAAATTAATATAATATTTCTAATATCAGGGTTTAAAAATAACTGCCGATCGTCATTGTGGAGGAGAGATTCTTCAGAATATTATCAGCCAATTTCGCTGAAAGTATTCTGAAAAATCTCTCCTCCACAGTGACGATCAACAGTTATTTTAAGCCCTGTAATATTGTTGTTTCACTGCAGTAACAACCAAGTGTATGCGATGACAAAAGATTAGGTTTTGTGAAAATTTGAAACATTATAATATGATATAATGGGTATAACATTACTCAGCATACATGAGACAAATAGTAAGGTCATGTTAAGAATGCATTCAAATTTATTGTACCAAATATATAAAGTCTAAAGAAAATGTCATTGATCACCAATGGTGGAGTGTTTTTTTAGTATTGTTGAGCTTTGCAGCTGAAATATTATACTCAACACTCCTTCACAGGTTATTTCAGGATTTATTTATTTATTGAAATTATCTTCAGATTGTTAACAGAATGGATGGGGTCAACAATCTTTCAATGATTTCTATAAAATGCAAGTTTCCTGCTAGCACGCACCAGCTAATGAGCATCAATATAAAGACGTGGTCGAGATGTCAAAACGATGTCTTTTTGATGTTCAGTAGTAGTCGCATGCATACTGGGTTCACATAACACTTTTCTTGTCAATTAGCCTTTTTATCTAAACATAAAAATAGTAGGTTGTAACAATTAATTTTGGAACAGTTCCTAATTCAATCTGAAAATAAGCGCTACCTGAAGGACTGTTTATTAATATAGTTTTCAGCTGCAAATTTGAAAACTATAATCAAAAACACAGATCTCTGGCAGTTAATTTCAGATTTTCTTATAGTGATTTTGGTTTCTGAAAACTGTACTCAAAAAGAATCCTCCACAGGTGATGTCCGACCATTATATTAAAGGCTTGTATTAAAATGTACCACACATTGTTATTGTATTATTACATGACATATGTAAGTAAGTTGGTCAACTGCAGCTGAAAATGACCTGAAGACTCTTCTTTCAATAGCTTCTACTACTTTTGGGGAAGGCACAACTCCTTTCCCAGTTCTAGTTGACATATTACCTTAGCTTGCTGGTGCTTATTTTAGTGACCATGTATGGATGGAAGACTAGCAACTGCTATAGAACCTGCACTGAGAAATGAACCCAGGTGCACATGGCATAATAATAATGATAGTATAATTAACATTTATTTGGGTTCATTAATTTACAAATGATTATTCTCCCTAAAATTCTAAAACAGTAAAATAAAAATAGTGAAAAATTGTGTCAAACCTTGTTCCCAGGGCCCTCCATCTCTTGATAAAGACAAGGAGACAAACAGCTCCAGGAACAAAGTATTGCGTATAAAATATTAGAATATTTTAAAAATTAGTAAAAGGCAACATATAGTCATCAGGTAAAGAAATCACAATTAAAAAAGGAACAAATCTGCAATAGCAAGATGAAGAAACACAATACACAATACACAGGCAACAAGAGCAGGCGAATTGACAATACTTAATGATATTGAACTGAAACAAAAAAAACATTGGAAAATATACCAGAATATAATTAATAGGAGAAATAATTAGAATGAAATTACAAGGTTGTAAAAATTCGAATAAGTGCCTGGGGGTGCTTATTCAAGAGAGCACCTATTAATATCCCAGCTCTAAGGAGGGTGCTTATTTGAGGGAGGTGCATCATAATAGTGAATAGTTTAACCAGGCTACATAGCAGTGTTTGAAATAGGATCGAATAGTCTCTTTAGAAGACTGATTTTTGAGCATTGCTTCAGGCTTGCAAGCCTGGATCAATGCTCAAAAATCCCTCCTCCCCAGTGATTAAATGTTCTTATTTCAAACACTGACTAGGAAATATTTCATCTGCTTTACTAAATTATGAGTGATTTTTGAACATAGCCTGAAACTATGCTCAAACATTTCTCGTCTGCAGTGAGGATTTCTCTTATTCCGAGCACTGCTATTCATATTCGTAGTCTTTACTTCTTACTTGAAGAAGTTTTATTACTTGAAGAAACGTTCTTCTCTATGCAACCCTGCGGAGGAGAACTAGAAAATCTAATTCAGTATAAATGTATAAGTTACAAGAACAAACAACATTCCTAGCTGGCAAAAACCTGTTCAAAATCAGCAAAATAAAGTTAAAACAACATTGTTCTAATGTTATTTTGCTGACTTTGAACAGGTTTTTGCCGGCTGGGTCATCTCTTACTTTCAATACTTTAAGAAACAGAAATGTGGTCTATGCAAATACAATGAGTCATCTTTATTCATGTTGTTGTATCTTTTGCTTAATAGTTACAAATTCGACCAATTAAGGGCCTCTTTATAATGGAGATCGATATATCATTCAGCTGAAATAACTCACTGAAATGATGTTCTGTTGCATCCTTATTTCTGCATTAATATCTGCCAAGGATTATATGGCAAACAAGTTATCTCGTCTCTTGGTTTCTTCATCATATTGGCTAGGCAACACAAAATATACATGCTTCAGGCCATATGAATAGTTGCCAAAACAAAATAAAAGTTATATCGGGCCCATATAAATAGAAAAATGAGTTACGTCGGCAGGGCAAGTCATATTGGCAGCGGGATAAATCAGTCTCTATATAAAGAGGCCCTAAAAGTAAGAGATTACATAGTATTCTTCACCAATCAGAAATAAATTTATTTTGCATAACAACTACAGTATCAGATATATAAACACGCATATACGCATTGGTAGAAATTGAAGTCTTGAAGTCTTGGCTTTATCAGCAAATAATTTGCTTAGTGGAGATCTAGCTTAACACCGTTCTGATGTCTATTTATGCCATTAATTATTTTTAAAATCATTCTTATGGTGAGCAAGAGACACCAATTAACATTGAAAAGTCACTGTTGATATCAAAATGATGTCGATGAAACCTTGCGTTTTAACATAGCTAGAATTGTATATTGAAAGTTGAATATAAAAAAATAATTACTTCCTACATAAAAAATAGATTGAATATCAATTCTGTTGTCGAAGGAAATAGGATCCAAACCAAATAAATTATTTACATCTACATTGGCATTTTTGAAAGGCAAATGCTTAATAAAAAGGGCATTCTTAAAAGAAAAATACAAACCTTTCGACACTGTAATAGGCATAATCTCTAATATTTATATTTTTGGTATACAGACTACTGAAGTTAAGAGTCCCAACCAAACCATTTTGTTATATTTAATAAAATACGTTACGGAGCTATTTTGTTATAAAAAGGAATTGCTATAAGCTTGGGGTCAGCTATTTAATATAGTATACGAAATCCATATAGATTTTGATCCCCTCCTAATATTATATACAGAGAGAACAGTAGAAATGATATCACAAAAATAATAGATATAAACATTTTGTGACTCTCTCTACTGTGCTTGCATACTAAATAGGTGATCATTTCTCTACTCATTTTCTTCATCATCTTCAGAATCCATCAGTGAAGCAAATCTATTACCAGTGTTCTGATGTTTTTTATTTTCGATTTTCCTTTGTTTCGTTTTATTCTTACTCGACAATTTATAGGAAATTTGGTTAGATAAACCATCAGTCAATGCATCTATGTACTTGTTGAAATTGATAAGCTGACTTTCATCTAATATTTTGTCTGGCGATTCACCTAGAAAGACAAATATAAAACTCTTACCTCTTAAAGTCTGAGTATAACTGCCGGACATCATCTGTGGAGGAGAGCTTTTTGAGTATAGCATTCAGCTAGAATGCTAAAATCTAAAATCAGTTTGGAAACCATCCAAACCTGCTTCCAACCTAATTTGATTTGAATTTTTTTCTTTTCGGAATTGGCTTCAAAATAACGTTGCAAACATCTACCATTTCCACATGGAAACGTCGCATAACAACACCGACTCGATATCAGCAGAGGCTATTGCATTGTAAGGTAAGACTTGCTTATATTTTATTTGCTGTTTATTTTAAACTTGTCAAAGCAATGAGCAATCAAGACATAACAAATGGCTGAATTCCAGTTTGTAAACCAAAGATAAATTTTCCTTTTTGTAAACGATGTCTGAAAAGAATGGACCCTAATTTTCCTATAACAAGGTATGCTCTTCCGTTGAGCACAGGAGAATAGTATCAAACTATATGCAGAGTAATAATTTTGAGACATAAGCTTATTATATCCAAAATACAAACATGCAAGCCTCTGAATTCACAACAACATTCCCCAACAACATTCTGAACAGAAGCATCTTTGGAGGCTAATTGGCAGCCAATAAGCTGCAAATTAGTCTACAAATAATGCTCCTCCACATAGGGGGAATGCCAACGTGAATTCAGAGGCCTGAACATGTTACTCACTCTTTCACATTTTGGTCTGGAAATACAGTAAAATAACGAACTTTTGTTACTTCAAAGTACTTTGTGGTCTGAAATTTAGACCCAATTTGAACTCGCAGGCTAGAATATCAGACCAAGGCCAGAAGAGTGGCATATTTAGAAACAAGTACTCTCCTCACCATTAGCAAGTCTTTCATACAAGTGATGCATAAGATATCCATTATAAACATTTTTCAAAATCAGTGGTGTAATTGGACGTAACAATAGATCATTCAACATAATCAAATAAAATAAAACAGATTTCCATCTACAAAATTGATGAGCTGTTGCTATATCTATTGATTCATTTCTCGATTGTTGAATTCTCCCATTATTTACAGACAGCTGCATATAACCAATCAGTAAGGCCTGTATATGTTCAATTTTGATGCTATCTCCATGCAATGCGCTCTGGTGAATCCAATACCTAACTGACAATAAAAACATAAGCATACTGTCATCAAATTTAGTACTGGTTTCCATAGAGAAGCCCGTAACTTTGAGTAGGTATGTTCTTTTCATATCTTGAGAGTACTGCCCTTGTATGACTTCGTGAGGGATCAGTTCCAGTTCAGGTGGGTTACATTCAATGATTACTTTTTTATATTGATCTCCAACTCTTTTATATTCATCTAGTTGAAAGACCTCATCACATGCAAATGTTATCATGTAAATATACTGTCGTAGGTCCATTGATGATTCAGAGCTACATTTCTTTGCAAAATTTTCACTCTGTATGCCTAAAAAATGTGACTTGGAGTATAGAATATCAATGATAGAAGCATTGATAAGTCCTTCGCGACAAAGAATTTCTACAATGGAATTTATTTGATGTTGTGAAGAATACAATGAATCTATGGATACTAGATTTTCCTTTGTTAATATACCATACATTTGATCACATTCTTCTTTCACATAATCAACATCAAACTCCAACAGAATATTTTCTATTTCTTTACGTAACTCCATTTTGTCAAGAAGATCACTTGTTGAACATAGATGTTCAATAACATCTTCAATCGTCGCAAAAGATTGTAAATATTCTACAATACGAGTCATTCTTGGATGTAACGATAACATTTTCCCATTAATATCACGCGCACCACTGGTTTTTTGAATAGACTTGAGGAAGTTATTGCTACTGTAATCATTTCCCATTATAACAGCTATCAATGGTAACATCCCTATATCTAACTTTAAATATTCAGACAGGTAACAAGATCTGAAGCAATCAACTTGATCATTCATTTCCAAAACACTATCCATTGTAAGAACACCATAATGAACATTCGTAATGAAGAAATCACTGTCATTAGTGACAACAGGACATTCTATTTTATTAGCAAGAGCAGCAACCAAAAGATCAGCTTCACTAGACATGAGAAAGTACAAAAATTATATCTTAAATTTGGATTTCCACTTACCATTTAGCTTGTCGTCGGCGAATATTTTCATTGGCAAAAAGATTTTCCAAGCAAAACTTGGATTACCACTTTCCTCTCAAGTTGGCAGCAATTTTCAAACAACTAACATGGCATCTCAGCAACCGGATTTACTCATTTTGGTAACATTGTTCACAGAATATTTCAACTATCTCGCCGAAGGGAATTTTCTGCCGATGCGGCTTAGCGAACAATAAATACTACATCGCTCAATGTAAAATTTTGCCGACGGCAGGCAAAATGTTAAGTAAAATGTAGCTTAAGACTTATGCAGGATGACACGATATCAAACATTCAAGTATAAGAAGTAAAATGCAAATTATTATCTTCGTGACTATGAAACAAGCCGAATCATTGTTAAATTTGAAACAACACATGATATGCGGTCAAAATAAGAAAAATTATCACTGTTGAGGAGTGATAATTAGGCTATAAAGCCTGAAGCTATGCTAATAAATTCCTCCTCCACAGTGATTATTTACTTTTCTTTCGAAACAGATTATATCTTCATAAATCATACGCCTAAGGTTGGTACAGTACAAGTTTGTGAGTGCTTCCTTGATTAAACAAAAATCTCACAAATGGGTGTTAAGGTTCTTTTAAAAATCAAACTACTTTTATTATTATTTCACAAAGTGTAATAATAATTTTGGGAGGACTATTCACTATTATTGTAGAATTACATGCCAAGATCATGAGAATTTGAGAAATAACAATTTTCAACAATTTTTTTATGAGTCCAGAAAAATGCATTTTTCACAAACATTTTCTTTTGCAAACTTCAATAAGCACCACCAAAAATGATATCAATAAATACCCAAGCATAGAAACTAATTATCTGAAGCAACACGGGGTGAAAGACTACTGTATACGGTATATTGCCATTATGGGAATAATACAGTCCGTATGGAGTTATTGTCCATATTCAGTAGCTTTTTATGCTTGGCATCACTAAACCAGCGGGCAAACACTTGTTCAAAGTCCACCGTAAAGATGCTAGAGCATCATTGAAAAGGTTGTTCTAGCGTCTTTGCTGCAGACATTGAACAAGTTTTTACCCATTACGAATGAGCAGTAACAATATTAATAAATACTTACAATTTAGCTACCACAAAGTTTATACCCATATCATTCAAAACTTCAATAAACAGTTCCGAAGTTAACAATGGAAATGGAGAAGTATATTGGCTTTTATTTACAGCATCTAAAGTTTGTTTTGCTCTTGCACATATCGTTTCAGTTTTAATAGGATTAACACCACCATCTAAAACTACATAAGCAGTTATATTTAAGTGTGAAAGCTTCTTGAAGAAAGATATGAAATGATTGTATAGTTTGTCATAAGCACCACCAAATCTCATGGGAACTTGTTCAGCAAGGCAAAACTTAAGAGAATCGCCATCAAAGAGTAACTTTTGACCATGCAACTGAATTTCATCTTTAAACAGGATGTTATGATGTTCTTTGACATATTTTGTAAGCAGCTTGACACCCATTGTCTATTTATACCTTTAAAAAATCATCAGGAGGTTTTATAGAAATCAATCTACAACTCTTCTCTGAGGCCAGAGGATTCAAATAAACCGAGACTCACAAACTGATTTCAAAATAGAACCCATCAGTACCATCCAAAATTTTCCGTGTCATGTCTTTCAGTGTAATGTCTATACTAAAAGGGGTCATCCATTTAGTATGTATGCAGTGAAGGAGGGACATGGGACTTAGAAAGTGTCAGCCTATTGCTTTTATAATATCATTTCTATTGTTCATGCAAGGAGGAAGGTATCATAACAATTGTTTTTGTGTACCTACATGAATGACTAGATGATTACAATTTCAATACATTAAACAAGTTAGTATCTGTGAATAAGGGTTGATCGCCATTAGGCGGAAAATAAGACAAAATAAGACATCTCATCGGTAGAAATTAATGTCTCACATTGTGTGATGCCCATTTCTACCAATGGAATGCCTTCTTTTGACTTTCAGGCAAACTTCCGCTGATTGGTTTCTTTGGTAATAAGATACCAATTATATACAGTGGTCAAAATAAGGGTAAGTTATCACTGTGGAGGACGATATTGAACATAGCTTTAAGCTTTATAGCTTATTTCAACCTTGCAACATGCAACATTGTTGACTCAGTACCCTTCATCATTCCCTGTTACATTCGACGAGACAATTGAACTACCAGATACCGACTGAAATATAAACAATGTGTATAGTAGCTTAAAATAAGAACAAATAATTACCACAGAGTTATTTTCTAGTATTGCTTCACGTTTTCTCAGCCGGTAAAAACCTATTCAAATTCAGCAAAATATCTTTAAAACAACGTTCATTATTTTGCTGAATTTGACAATCTACTAATTCATGTGGATGACAGTGCTCAAGCTACATAGTCTGAAGTGGTGCTCAATAAGGGACCATCTCAAAATTTGAAAACTGATTATGCCCAATCTGAAAAGCAAGGCATAATAGAAACTCGTTGACATGCCATTAGGTGGCAACTGTTTTTGGAAATATCCATTTCACCGTTTTATTGCCAAAGTGATAAATTCAATAAAGTGTAGACCGAAACTAAAAAGATATGTAACTGACAACGTTAGTACCATATCCAAGGTACATTTATGACTTTCAAAATTAAAGTATTTTAACTCTAGTAATAAGTTTGTTCAATATACGATACATATTTACTTTAGGACATCATGAATTTGTAAACGTTCTACATGATGGCAAAACACATGTCTTGGAACACCGAAAAATGTTGATATTTTAAAAGTTACTGTCAAAAATAATTACATTTTGAGCGGGTTTTCATTTAGTGGATTTTTTGTCTCGCTCGTAGCTCTAAAGTTAGCAATTAGCATGAGTGTGTTTACAATAGGTGAAATGGTTCGGGCATTACCATTACCAATGAGTATTTAACGTGATTACACTGGCTAGGCATTACATTTAGCAAGTGGCATGCGAGCAAACACATTGATAAAGAGAGATAAAGAATGTTTGGGTTTTGGATGTTGGATTTTGTTTTTATTTAGCTACATATTCTACATTTTGCATTATTTTAAATCTTAAAAATATCTGTCCGACATCACCTGTGTATAAAGTGCTCTTTTGAGTATTATATTTTAAAGCTGCAAAGGTGTAAACCATACTCAAATACTGCTTTACAGGTGATTTACGACAGTGATTTTAATTAACACTAGTTTTTCTATAAAATAATTATCTGTTTTAAAAATAAAATAAGGAAATAAACTTTAAAACTTTACAATAATTTTACTAACAAGCAGGGATTAAAGGAAATACCGGTCATCACTATGGGCGGAGAGATTTTCCAGAACATTTTCCGTCACTTTGGTTAAAAATATTCTGAAAAATCTCTCCTCCACAGGGATGACCAGAAGTTACCTTAGCCCCTGAAAAAATGAAGCATGAGCTCAAACTAAGTCTCGAAATAAGATCCAATAATCACTTTCGAGGAGTGACTGTTTGAGTATAGCTTCACACTGCAAAGCCTGAAGCTATGCCCGACAATTACTGCTTTACAGCAATTATTCGTTCCAGTTTTGAGTGCAGAAAACTGGTTTATACAGCAAGTATAAAATGTTACTACACATCTTTGTTAACTTTTTTGACCGTAAAAATCACTTCTCCATTATTTCTAATAAATCTGCAACAAGATGTCGTGTCAATAAATCGTCAGTATGAAGAAATCAACAGTGATCGAAACAAGAGTGAATAATCACTGTGGAGGAGAAAATCTTTGAACATAGCTTCAGACTATATAAAACTATAAAGATTTAGGCTACTAAATTTATTCTTATTTCAACCACTGATCAATGAATTGCAAAACAATTTACTCATTACTCTCCCTCGTCTCAAAATAATAATCAGAGTGAAGTAATCAGAGTGAAGAGTACTTAATTAGAAGACTACTGTAACAATCACATGCTCGTTAATATACACCATTCTTTATAGGTGTCAACTTTGCAAATTTCAACAGTGCTCAAAATAAAGCAAATAATCATTGTGGAGGAGATGCTACAAACCGTGAATCTGTGCACAAAAAACACTTCTCCACAGTAACTGCTTGTCTTTATTTTTTGTGTTTTTCTTACAATACGTTTCTAATCTTTAGTGGTAATGTGAGGAATAACTTCATCCTTCCAATATTTTAACACGTCTTCCACAAAACCACTTGGTAATGTTTGAAATGCTGCAGCATAACTACTTCCTATAATATCAAGTAACGTGTCTTCTTTTATACCGCAGTCAACTATCGCTCGTACAAACTCTGTAGTTGGATTGGGTAATCCAGTATCATGATTACCTGCGAGCATTAAATTATCAACATTAAGAGAAGCAACATCAACTTTATTTTTTAGGAATACAGGTAACGGATGCTCCTTAAACGATACACATTTATTTTTGCTATCACAGTTTGATGTTAAACATATCTCGACGGATATGCTCTTTGCTTTCATTTGTACAAACAAATCATCATTAGCATCTACCGAACGCAATGCAAGTCCATGACCAATTCTATTGACACCAATTTCAACAGCTAACTTGAGATTATTCATGACTTCCTTAAAATGATCCTCATGCCATTCGCCAGCATGAACTGTTATTTTGATTTTTTCTGCTTTTGCAAGATGAAGTGCTTCTTCAAATAGCACTAATGGATAAGAACCTTCGTCCCCAGCAATATCAAAACCAAGAACATGCTCAGAATTCAAACTAGAAATCAACTTGACCGTTTTAATAGCTTCATCAACTGCAAAAGATCGCAAAGCGCATAAAATAATTCCACCATGGACATATTTCTCATCACCATGTAAGAAATCTTTCGCCTTGATAAAACCTTCAACTACAGCTAAAACAGCTTCTTTATCAGTTAATCCTTCCTTAGTGTGCAAAATTGGTGCAAATCTGATTTCCATATAATTGACGTTATGCTCTAAGTTCATCCTTTTCACCAAATCATAAGTTGCATTACAAAGATTTTCTTTTGTCTGCAAGAACTGATTACATACATCAAATACCTTCCAATTACCTGAATCGTCTGCTTTTGAGTTATTAGTATGCTGAATTTGAGCTGTGTTTATAAACCAGTTAACTAAATCAGTTTCACTTTCAGGTTCCCAATTTTGCTCAAAGATAACTCTATCCTTGTGTTTTTCTTTGATAGCACTAGCAGCATTCTTAATAAACTCATAAGAAAGTGAACCATCCAGATGTAGATGCAATTGAGCTTTCGGTGCCTTTCTAAGTAATTGTTCAAGTTTTTCTCTTCTCTTATGATCATCGTTGTCACTTGCAGAAATCTTGCCTGATGTCATTGCTGTTTCAAAATCTTAAAAAAATAAGAAGTTTATTTAATTTGACCACTTGATCAATACCGGTTTATAATTATTTCAGTCAGGTAACCACTATACGTTTGAAATAAGAGCAAAATAATCACTGCAAAGAAGTGATTTTTGTGCATTGCTTTTGGCTAGAAAGCCTGAAGCAATGCTAAAAAATCCCTCCTCCACAGTGATCATTAATTCTTATTTACTAACACTAAACTACAACCAGAACAGTCATTCATGCTTGGAATATCAGGGCTCGAAATAACAGCCGGTCATCACTGTGGAGGAGAGATTTTTCAGAATATTTTCAGCCAACTTGGCT
>JAULBZ010004897.1:0-14100 GCA_032360805.1 Neoturris breviconis | reverse complement strand
ATATTTGTGTATATACAAGTGAGAAAGCTGTGGTACTTTCAACTTGTGGTTTATTCGTGCGAAATATTTGTGTGTATGCAAGTTGGAAAGCTGTGGTACTTTCAATTAATGGTTTATTCGTGCGAAATATTTGTGTATATACAAGTGAGAAAGCTGTGGTACTTTCAACTTGTGGTTTATTCGTGCGAAATATTTGTGTGTATACAAGTGAGAAAGCTGTGGTACTTTCAACTTGTGGTTATTCGTGCGAAATATTTGTGTATATACAAGTTGGAAAGCTGTGGTACTTTCAGTTAGTGGTTTATTCGTGCGAAATATTTTACAGCGTAGAAATGCATGAACGTTGTTGATTTAACATCACTAAAGCAGTTTACACATCCCAGCTTTTGTTTGTATTTCTTCGTCACATTATTCCGAGATTTGCCACGAGCATCAAGTTTTTATTTCATAGTTATTTTGGTGTTTCCTCCTAAAATGTTTGATGTTTCCTCCTAGTTTTTTTTGTATGTTTCTTCCTGAATTCATTTTTAAAGGAGGAATCTGCGAGTGGGATATGTGATCTCGAATGTTTTAACTGTCGACGAGTGTTACAATTGTCTGCAACAAAAAAAGTAAAACACCTGACGGATATTTCAACTACACTTTTAGCAGAACTATTTAGCTGAAGCTTCGATGTTCTTGTTCAAAATTTGATCATTTTAATCTATTTTTTCTTTCTTTTACGTATTCTCTTTTATTTTGCATTTCCAGCCAAGTTAAAATATGTGGGGAGTTTGATGGAGTTGAACAACCCTTTGCCTGGAACATAGTGTGCCATCGTACTCAAAGGGAGTACTGAAAATTCAAAATTCGGAATTCTTTGTTTTTCGTCAAAATGTTCCTAAATTTATTAAGAAATTTTGTTCATTTCAAAAAGAAATCTCCCTCTTACTAACCCTTTGAGCACCAGAAAATTGGCACTCTCGTCCTCAAAGGGTTAACGTGTATTATCTGTATCATGGTACAACCGTAAAAATATTTGCAATTCATTAAGAGATATCTGACGTAGCTATAAAGAATAAATGGAATTCTATAAAAGCATCAGATCGCACGATTTATCCTCCCAGTTAAAATTCAGGAAAAAACTCTATAAAGGTACGTGGAAATTCCAACGTTTTTTAGAAGGAAACACCATGGTATTAGGAGAAAACAATGAAAATAGAAGGATATCATTGATAACCCAGGGCCATCGTAAATCCGTTTAACTGACATCTTTCTAAATATTTATTTTTGCAATATAATTGGCTACGATTAAATATTCTGAATATGATTGGACCGTTGTTTTAAAAATATTCGACGGTTGAAAATTTGTAGAAGTTATAAAAAATACATTTTGTGAAAAGAGTTCACACACAGCACGTTATGATTATAAATCTATGAAGAAAGAGAAAAGTTATGAAGAGATAATAATATAATGGATACGGTAAGTAGCTAGTATTATTCAAAATATACTCGTTTATTTTTTTGCTGCGATTCTAAAATACAACAACGAATTCGCGGATCAACGGTGTATACATCGCATTGAAACTCTCGCCATGTGTTTGACCGACCGTGAACTCTTTATGGTTTTGGTAGAACCATGCTGTAGTGCTGAAACTATCCAGAATGTTAGGTTAACCCTATTATATAATTATATAATTTTTGATTATTTTCACATATATTCTATATCTGTCGATATATTATTTTATTGAATGATATATTGTTTCAATATTGTTAAGTCCATGTCATATGAGTTATTTATTGCTCTCCTCCACAGCTTTTTTTAAGGAAATCTCCTTATTGCTCTCTTCCACTGATGTTTTTTTATCATAACATTTTTTATTAATTTTGCTACCTCTGGCACCCCATAGCGCTATAGATAATCGGTTATTGCATTCATTTTGATAGTAAAAGACTAAGCAGGGTTTACTAAGTATCAAAAAATGATGTCTATTTTACAGAAATACTAATTTCGACTGAAGCTGACCGTAAAATGTTTAAAGAACATTTTGTCAATTTTGGCGCGCTGTAGTAGGCAAATGTGGACTTTAAACATCATTTCACACTCTAAATGTAAAAACAGAATCAAAAAATCTTATTTTGTTCCTGAGAGATAGCTAATTAAAAATGAAGTAAAAAATGGTCATTTTTTCTGGAAAAATGCTGGCGTCAGCAAAAATGTTTGCAAAATTTAAATTTTGACCGTATTTTTCTAGTTTTGGTATCAAGAGCTAATTACATGGACATTTTCAAGCTTGTGTTTCTATCTTGAAAAAACCATGAGGAGGGAGTTATTGTATTTCAACCAATTTTTTGTTGAAAATAATTTGATTGACAATCGATTGTTAAGTTTGCGCTCTGATTGGTTTATATATAAACTCTTCTCCGCATCATTTTGTATATATTGGATAATTATTAAACAATCCGCTCTCCGCCATTTAAAAGAAACACATTGTAACATCTAGCCTGTGACATGGTATATAAATTTTATATGAATATTATTTATGACTCATAGCCAAATATGTAAGTGCACTGGAATTTGAAGAAAAAAGATTATATATTTCTCACGATATACCTAAAACGGGTGACATTATGCTGTGTTGTTGGCAGCTGAATGGCTACCGTGTTTCTTCGATTAAGCGTTTACTCTCAAATTAGCGCCCCTCCTGAAACAATCAATAACATATATTTTATTACTTTTCTATAAAATCTTACTTTTATTCTATTGTTTTTATTCTTACAAAAATGTCATATTCTGGTCTGTAAAAAAACTTAATTTACCTAGCCTTATGTTACAAAAGTTTTGGTAAAAAAAGTTGCCTTTTAATATGCGCCTTTCTCCCATCGTATAAACACCTCCGACCCTCGTATAATAGCCCCTCTTCGTATCAGAGCCCCTCCTAATTCCTAATATATTCTGAATTAAACGCGTCTAAGGCACTTAATCGTAAGAGGAAAAGTTGATTTTTGCTTCATTTCAAGTGCTGCTTTCATCATCCAATACTTTTTTCAGTAAAAGCGTTGGAAGCTTGCCAGTTATTTTTAAAAATAGTATATGTATATAATTATGCGCCCTGACGCACTTTTGATCAGCCAATCATAAGTTGTACGGTAGGTAGCCCAAAGTTTTTCTCGTTTATTTCTTCAAGGACATCGGTAGATTAAATAACGAACGGGGGGAAAAGAGATTCAATTTGATTCCCAGACTAATTAATAACTGAATCCCTTCGTATAGATTCCTACAAAAAAGCGCGAAACATCACATGGGATTCAGTGATAAAGTACGAACTACAGTACGAACTACATTATCTTTTTTTTTTTAATATTGTTCTACTAAACTAGTTTGAATGCAGGTTTTAAGCGTGGATTTCCACGAGGCGACAAATTCTCCGTGAAATGCAAAAAATACATTTTACTGGTAGAAATCGACCTCACAACAATATCTACCAATAGAATATCTTTTTTTGAATTTTGCAGCGAATTTTTCGCCTTGTGGAAATCAAGCTTAACATAAATTTTATATAAATTTTATATTTTATACGATATTGATGCCACTGATCAAAAACCTGTTCAAAGTCAGCAGTAAAGATGCTAGAACAACGTTCCAACGTATTTACTGCGGACCTTGAACAAGTTATTAATTAAAGTCCATCTGTTGGTAGTCGCTACATTCATGACAACTCCCGTGCTTGTCAGCATCACATAATCATTTTCAGTCTCAAGTATCTTTATATATTTACGAAGATGAACCAATTAACCTTCCATCACTATTGTTACTATGTTACGAAATTCTAAAAACAAATCAAAATAAATGCTTCAAACACCATGTCAGAATGCTTTATCATTTTTTTCTACCACTAGCTAGACCTTTTACTCCCTTTTATTCATTTTGCACACTACATGGATGAAAGACTAAGCTAACCAAGACAGCTTTAAGGATGACGTTGATTTTCTACCAATGGTGTCTTCTGTTAGCTCGTGGAAATCGACGTTTTTAGGAATTGAGCAACTTACCTTCATATCGAACAAACCCATCGCCATCAGGGTCAATTTCTTTCATTATCACTTTTATTTCGTCTTGTGAAAAGTTTTCATCAAGACCAGATATTACTTTATGTATTTCGTCAACACTGATTAAACCTTTACCTGAGAGAACAAAATGAATAGGCCTTTTCATAAAACAATGAAAACGAGGCGTTCGTTGCTCAAAGTAGAACTTGTTGCAATGCGATAACTTCTTTTTTGTGCAGTGTATTTGAAGCCACAATGAGAGTAAACCTGTGCTTTGTAAATATTTGCAATCTCTTCAAACTATTAAATTTTACCATTAGTGCTTTTTCAACTTCTAAAAATCTTTAGTTACTTTGGGTGTGCAATGACAGTAGACACGAAAGTTAGGTCAACACATATTTAGCGTTTTATCATAATTATTTTCCTGATGACGTCAACACTCATGATAACGTCATCTTTGGAAAACTTGTGGTGCAAAAAAAATATTTTTAGGTAAAAAAATGTTTTCTCCTAAGCTATATGTCAAAGCGTTTTTCAGGCAAAAATAGGAAGAAAACATTTTTTTTTTGAAAATATATTTTTACCACCTTTCAAAAATATGGTTGGTAGGGGGGAGAATTATCCGTAGTTACCGAAACATCCTAGATAAATTCTATGAAAAATATTTAGTCATATGAGCCATTCGTTCAAAAGTTATGAAAAAATATATAAGAGGAAGGGGGGACTAAAATATCCCCCTCCCTCCCCCTCCCGGCCTGAATAGGGTTAAGGTGGGTGCTTTGAAGTTACTTTCTTTCAAGTAACTAGTTAGTTGTCTCATTCTATAATATTTATTTTATTTTAGTACGGATAACTAAATATCTGGAACTTATGTAAGTACGGTAATTTAGGATTTGGGGATTAGTTAGAATATGACCTTGTGTCATGGTGTATGGAAACAAGATAAATATTAAAATAAGCCCGTACTGTGATTGATGTTAACCCAGAATTCCTCCTGGCTGGAGAGTTTTCCAAAACCACTGACTATCGGCCAGCAACCAACCACCTACCACCGACCAATCGACGAATGTTGAATGGGCCACTGACCACTGACTTGTCAATTTTTTTATTTTTTTTTAATTAGCATTTTTTCAGCATTTAGCTTATTTTTTTGTATACAAAATTGTTTTTTAACAACATTGTTTGTTGTACACCCCTGTCCTTAGTCCTCTAACTTTTTACATTTACGATTTAAGCTGACGGTATTGTAGCCTCTGGCGAACAACATTATCCATATATTTATAGTTATTGTCATTGTTGGTAGTTAAAAGTTAAAATAACGCACTTCTTAAGAAACTTTATGTATCCTTAAAAACAAGTATACATTGAGTGTTAGTGACTAAATAATTTGTTTGTTAAAAAAATATAACTACATTTCGTAAATGTTAACGGACAGTTACTGTAACAAAAACTTAAAACTTGTAGGATCTTGCAGGATTTTCAAGGACGGTCCAACACATTATTTCTATGTAACAGGGTAAAATCATGGGCAATTCTAAAAATGGAATGAATAATAAAATGCTAAATGCATGAATGTGAGAAGTTTTGTTTATCATTTGTAATCGTTATAACAAAAAATGTAACCATTAGACGAGCGACAGATAAAACCTTATGTTTTTAACATTGAATATCTAGGATGGCTAATGCTAGACTCTTGAGTAATGGTGATTTAAGTTATATCAGAAATCCTTCAAAATCATTTATAAGTCAAGTACATTTAATTGCCCGAAGCCTTGTGGTAAATACACATTGTATTTTTTAAATGTTAACGATGAACAAAATAAACAGTTCTTATGACTTTCACCTCCTATTTTTTTACTAAATTGTAAGTAAATTATATTTTTAAAAGGAAAATGTTTTTTAAATTACTTCGAAATTGCCACACACGTTACCAACTTGATGTGTAATTGTTTGATACTAAAATAAAATCGTAAATATAAAGATTTAGGGATCCAAAGTGCCGAGAGCCAGGGTAGAAATCGTTTGTACAATACATAATGTTGATAAAAAAAACAATGTTGTATACAAGCTGCTAAAAAATACTAAACAAAAATCTGCAACGCGACTTTGATTTTTTTCTCGTCGTTGGTCGGTTTTTACTGGTCGGTTGGTCAGTTGTTGGTCGGTGGTTGCTGGTATTAGAACACACCCCTAGCTGATGATGACCTGGGAGGTAATGACAAAGTAGATGCGTGTTTCTGGATGTATTTAGACTATTTTTTCACAATGATTACTTCTTGGAAAAATAGATAAGCCCGAGTTCAATTAAGCGGGTCCAGTTTCTAGCCGCTCATTCGATGATTTACGATATATTAGAACCTTACCATTCATATCAAAGACATTGAAAGCTTCATCGATGAACTCATTTTCAAAATCATTTACTTTTATTGCCATCATAGTCATAAATTCAGGATATTTGATAAATCCGGAACCTAAGGATAATCAAAATAATATTAGATTCCTCTGATTCGAACGATCGCTTGATAGAGTAATATTTTGTTGCCTTTACCCCCTTAATAGTAGAATTACCATCCTAAAATATTGATGGCCGTCATATAGAAAACCATATAATTGCTATACTAAAATATTGAAAATACGGGTGGCCGTCATAGAGAAAACCATAGAATTACTATACTGAAATATTGAAAATACGGGTGGCCGTCATATAGAAAACCATAGAATTACTATACTGAAATATTGAAAATACGGGTGACCGTCATAGAGAAAACCATAGAATTACTATACTGAAATATTGAAAATACGGGTGGCCGTCATAGAGAAAACAATAGAATAACTATACTAGAATATTGAAAATACGGGTGGCCGTCATAGGCAAAACGATTGAACACCTGTTTGTGAATGAAACGAAAAAATTTCAAATCAAGATTGACAAATGTATGAAGCGATAAACCGTTTCATAAAATAATGAAAACGAGGTGGCGCAAAGTAGAACTTGTTGCAATGCAATAACTTTGTTTTTGTACAATGACGTCCGGATGTAAAAAGATCTACAATATATCAAGTTATTTTTGTTGGCTTTGTACAAATTTAGCTTCATAGCATCTTCGGCATCTCATAATTTTTTGCCAAACTTTGTCAGATCTGTATATTTATTTTTAAGGCGATCCCTATGTTCATGTCCATGCATTTATGTCCACGATAAAGAAACTTAATCCTGATTTACCATCTGTATCAAAGTCTTTTATAATTTTTGCTAAATCATATTCTGTAGGATTTCTTCCTAATGATCTCATAACAATACCCAGTTCTTGTTTCGTTAATATACCGTGGCGATCTTTATCACGAAGAGAAAATGCGTCTTTAAAATCTAAAAATTATATAGAGTATAAATTGTTATCTCTCAAAAGTAGCAATGTGTTTCTTAGTTCACGGAGTTCTAATTGGATTAGGTCAAATAAAGACTTCTCATAGAATAACTTAGTATAGAGTATAATCCTGGAAACTCAAGCACCGGATAACTCGAACTTTTATTATCTCGAACCGTTTTTTCTATTCCCCTTGAACCTTCTCTAATACTTTCTTATAAAAAACACTCGTTAATTCGATCCACGGATAACTCGAACATTCGCTATCTCGAACCATATTTGCATTTCCCCTCGGCCATTTTCTTCGGATAACTCTTTGGATAACTCGAATTTTCTTTCTGAGAGAGGAAAAAATTAACAACTATCTGAATTAGATTAATATTTTTCTTCTTCCTAACAAACAATAAGAAAACCTTTGAAAAAAATCGCTTTAACCCTATTAGTCCATAGTTATCAACATATTTGATGACGTCATTACCAAAATGATGACGTCATCAAAACAAATTGATGCCATTTTGTTTGTATTATAACAGACTATAAGTGTGCAAATTTTCATCATCATAGCTTAAACGGTTCACTTATTTCCACTTTGATACCAATTTTAGTCCATAATTACCAAGATATTTGATGACGTCATTACTAAAATGATGACGTCATCAAAAAATTTTGATGCCAATTTGTTTTTATTATGACAGACTATAAGTGTGCAAATTTTCATCGTCATAGCACAAACGGTTCATTTATTTCCACTTTGATACCAATTTTAATCCATAGTTATCAAGATATTTAATGACGTCATTACTAAAATGATGACGTCATCAAAATAATTTTGGTACCATCTTGTTTTTAATATGAGAGACTATAAATGTACAAATTTTCATCATCATAGCAACAGCGGTTGGCAAGTTTCAACTTTGATACTAATTTTGACCAAAATTCCATAGTGACTAATGCATTTAATGACGTCATTAATAAAATAATGACGTCATCAAAAAACTTTTGGTACCATTTTATACCATTTTTATATTATGTCAGACTATAAGTGTGCAAAGTTTCATCACCATATCATTAGCGGTTCAAAAGTTATGAAGGAGGGGCGGAATCCGCTCCCCCCCCCCCCCATCGGCCACAAAATGTTCAAAATAACCCAGCCTGAATAGGGTTAACTCGAACTAATGTTTATTTTTTAGAGCTTCGCTTAAGTCGAACATTCGTTCACTCCAACCATTTTGCTTTGTTCCTTGGAGGTTCGAGTTACCGCGAATATACTGTAATAGCAAAACTACAATATACAAATTATACGGGGTTGCATTCGTTTAGCTTTCAGCCTCTGAATATATCATCAACGCTCATTCGTTTGGCTTTCGGCCTCTGTATATACTATCAACGCGCACTCGGTTGTCTTTCGGCCTCTGTATATGCTATCAACGCGCATTCGGTTGGCTTTCGGCCTCTGTATATACCATCAACGCGAACTCGGTTGGCTTTTAGCCTCTATATATAGCTATTATCAACGAATTTATATCCATCTCGATGATGCAGCCTTGGATAACTTTTTTTTGGAACTATGAATCTTACAATACACAATACATATATGGAGTTTTTAATGACTATATTCAACCAACCTCGTTCCCAGCGCTTCTTGCCTTTGGGAATGAGGTTGTATATTCGACCCCTAAACACTTATTGTTTTGATCGGTTAAAGCTTCAGTGAAGTGATTCTGATTGGTTGATACCAACCAACAGCCAAACGCAAGGGTTTAAATATAGTGACTACGAAGGAAAATGTATTGTGTTTGTCCTCAAGTTCTCCAGTTAGTAGAGACGTCAAACAAAAATATTATTAACAAATGCAAGCATGGCGACACCAACACTTTGAAATTAAATTAAAGAGTTTAGATTAGATTACCTGTCAACGATTCTTCTGTCAATGTGTCAACCTACAACAGAAGTCATAAATATATAGATTGTACATTAGTTCTAAAAAGGTCTAAAAGGGAGGCTTTCGTTTTTCTACTATTATTTCAACACAATCTTACTTGAGATAAATGCATAAGAGATTTTGTGTAAATGTTAAATCATCTCGAAGCTTGATAGTATTTCATTAAATAATATTTATGCAAAGAAAGTGAACCTGATGAGTAAAGATCATCTTTTTATTCCATTCCCTCTAACTTAATTTTTTTGGATTTCATTATCGTTTGAGAAAAAACGAATGTTCGATACGTCGATACTTCGATGCAAATCTTGACAAAAACCGCACAATATTTCAACAAGCAATCAATGAGCTCAAAATAACTAGCCTATATAAATAGACCTCATCACAATTTTAGTTTCAAAAAATCCCAAGATTATCCGGACCAAAATTGCATGCGCACTGATGTTAAAAGGATCACCTACAAAACCAAAGAAATCGACAAAGCTGATTGGTTTCGTTCTTTGTTTATGACTTTGCGGACCGAGAGAGAAGTGATACTTGTAACGGGAAATATGACATTTGTGCATAGACCGAGCTAAATAAACGAAGGCTAAACAAATCGTAGGCTAAAAATAACCAAATAATTCGTTCATTTGATGTTAAACTATATTCAAGAATAATCGAAACTTCTACAGCGTACCGAATACGTTCCCGTATATCTCCATGGCAACACATAGTCTGAATACGCAGATACGCACAGCGTAAAAGCGTACCGAATACATCCCCGTATATCTCCATGTATGGCAACACAAAGTTCCAATACGGAGATATGCGCACACCGTGAAAGCCTACTGAATACGGACCCGTATTTTCCGTATTCGGGCTGTGTATTGCCGTATATGGAAATACACAGTCCGAGTACGGAGAAATACGGGACCGTATTCGGTAGTCTTTCACACTGTATTTGGTCAAGAATCTCACAAAAGCTCAATTTCAGTATTATTATTGCTATAAAAATATCGAATTGAAAGATTTGACCCGACCAACTATGGAGAGAGACGAAAGAATAGTGAATAATATTGGTAGAAATATTGGTAGAAATTATGTGTCTAAAGCCGGATTTCCACTGGGCGAATTAATCTGCACAAATTCTAAATGAAACCATTACATTGGTTAAAAGTAACCTCACCTGTCAGATTACGTCGCTTTCAACCAATGTAACGGCTACATTTAGAATTCGCTTAGTGGAGATCCGCATTAAGCGTGTCTAAAAACAGGAAACATTTCAAAACGGTGCCTAACTTACCCATAATAAATTATCAGCACTGCTTTTAAAGTAACTATGCTTCGTTGTTTTCTTATTCTTACATGGTTTGATGAACTTTTCATCTGTTTTTGGTCCACCAATTGTATGAGAACTTAACATTGTTGCTGCTACTTCATCTCGTTTAAAATATGTAAATAATCTGCGAAGAAAAGTGAATTGGTAAACACCAGTGCATTAATATTTATTTTCTAAATTAACATTGATAGGTACACCTTAGTAAGATTTGAACTCACGCTACACTCCGATCCTGCTGACTGACGAACCGGCCGAACCTACAATATACGTGTTCTATATAATCTATAAATGATATGTGGAAAGAAAAATGGGTTTATTACTTGTGGTGCGTCGACTTAGTTTGTCGTCATGGCCCAGCTAGTTGTTCGAAAGCAGATTAACGCTAAACTAGAATCAACCCTGGATTAAAACTACTCCAATCAAATGTCGTAAAAATACATTTTGATCGAGGATTAAACTAATCAACTAGGCCCACCCAGTAGGGAAAAACTTGTTCAAAGTCAGCAGTAAAGACTTGTTCAAAGTCAGCAGTAAAGACGTCGGAACATTATCTGTTTACTGGTAATTGTTACCATCAAATACCCTGATAAATACTACACTGCTTATTACTACCACCAGTGCATTATTTTCTGATCATTACATTCTCTTGTTATCGTCATCATTACATTCTCTTAGAACTCATACTTGGTTGAGAATACAGTTACCAATATATCCATCCTCGTGCTAAATAATATTTTGTCGAGTCACTCTTTCAATATTACTTGATTGATGTTAATACATTCTCTTTGTGAGACACCCGACCTTCTCTGAGAAATGTTACTCAACTTTTCTTCAAATAATTCATACCAGTTGATGCTCCGAGTTACTCTATTGTTGTTGCTAATTGGCCATACATTGCAAAATCTTACTCGACTATGACTATCATCACCAAACTCTATGAAATACTAATCAACTCAGATTGTAAACAGTATGTTGCAAGACATATGGTTGATTTCCACTAGTCAAAATATTCAAAAGTCAAAAAACGACATTCCATTGGTAGAAATTGACGTCACACGTCAAACAATGGAATGTCTTCTTTTGACTTTCGGCCTTGTGGACATCATAACCTTTACGTTTCTTTCCGTCTAAATGATATTATATCTTACATATGAACTACCACAGACTTATCTCCATAGATGGTATATGTGTCACCATTTATGGCAAAAACACAGTCCGTACTCGGTGGTCAACAACGCTGTGTTCAATCTATGATTGTAAATATATTACTTGAAAACTGATGTGATATAAATTACAGGCAGTTTCATGCATGCTATGTGGCCCAACGACATCGAAACAATCCACACAACAAATATGATGATTGAGTTCATTATTTGAACGTCGTTAGACCAGGGAAAGTGTACCAATGGGCTTCTTTCATACAGATATAATAGTAAGAAAGAGTCTATATCGCAACAACATTGTTACTATGGTGATAATTAAAAAGGAGACATCACAGATTATTTGTTATAGATAGCGGATCAGATTAATCAGTAGCTACTAATTGCCGACTTATGAAGTTTATAGCCTGCATCTTTAGACCTTGGTGCAGCATCTCTTGTCTATGTACGCTCATCAAGTTTTTGAATATTCCAGGAAATTAATTATATCACATGTGCATTAATGTTCAATCCAATGCTAACAAAAACTAATTAGTGACAATGATTAGTTTTATTTGTTGGTCAAAAGAGAAGCAACACTCACATTGAGAAACTCATGTTAAGAGGTAGGCTACTATTTTCTTTCAGGACGATTACATCATTGCTGTTATAGGTAGCTTAGAAATCTAAGCTAAGATTCTCTTGATATAAAGTTTAATTAAATAGCATGCGTCACGTCATTTTTCGAGCTAAATGACGTCATATTTGTATTCAGCAGTTTCTTACTCTGTGAATAATAATTTGGAGGTTTTGTTGTTGTTGTTCACTATCTTCAACTCGAAGGTTAATATTAGGGTGCGCTATAGAAACGAAAACATTATTTCATTATTTGCCTTCATTTCTCTAATCTTTCTTCTGTGTTATTTTTGTATATTTTAATGACAGGCTAAAAGTTTTGCACGATTAGATAGGAGTCTGCCATACTTTCACGTCTGGAGTAATTATATTAATCATCATCAAGTCTACGTTTGTAGCAATCTTCTTGATCAATTACAGAAATACGTCTACAATCGAATTCTATTTATTGTTGATTTTAAATATCAAATTTACGTTTTCAAATACGTATTTTCGGGTTTTCGAGTTTCGTGATTTTATAGGGACCATTCTGAATATACATATTTAGTCATTCTATCATGAAGAGCAAATCTAGAAAGTTTCAAATACAAATAGATCTCTATTTTCAAACTCCGTGACGTCATAGAGGACCATTTTAAATTTATTTTAGCTCTAATAGAACGAACTGCAATCTCCCATAAAAATCCTTGAGACAAAGTGAAATTTGAGCAAAAATATGTAATTTCAACTAAGGCGGAAAGCCTCAAAAATCTGATTAGCACGAAAATTCGAATTTGTTCCAAGAGCGGTTATTGCCGCCCACCCCTGCTCTATGTTGACTTTTTAACAGCTAATGCTAACTTTATAAGACTTGGTGCGATTATGATGGTCCATCAACAAAGGAATAATTTGACACAATTATTTTTTGCTTATGTCACGTATATTTTGAGTTCGATTTTTTTTTCAAAATACAATAAATATATTGGACAAAGTGAAATTCGTGTAGTAACTTTGATTAACAAGACCAACCCCATGACAATTCAAATTTATTCTAAGAGTCTGGGTACTAGACTGCTAGGAAGATTGTAGGTGGTTTCAAAATATAGCAACTTCGGGTGTAAGCTTAGAAATAGGCTCAAAGACGTGAAATACAAATATTTAAAAAGTCGCCAACGTTGAAGTCACTAGCGTTAGAGACAAAAAATATTGTTAAAATACCTTTCTTGGGGGGGGGGGGAGGGCGGAATACGCCACTGTTAGGTGCCAAAATTGACACAAATTAAAAAAATAGATGAAAACATTTATGACGTTATTAATTCAGTTTGTCAGCTCAAAAAGACTTATAATTTGGTAAACTTATGTCAATTACATTAATAATCAAGATATGTTATGAAACCAGCACCTTCTGTTTTCGCTTTTTCGTCCTCCAAAAATAGCAAAAACGCCTAAATATTGAAGAAGGAGGGCGTTAAAAACTATAGTTTAGTACTTACGGGGGATAACTCTCTGTAAATTGGAAAAACTTGCTAATTTTATGAATTTTCTAAAAACACATGTTCTGTAAGTAGAATATAACTATATATTTGAGAAAATATAAACATAAACGTTCTAAAATGTTCTCTTTACGTTTATATCTGTACTAACAATGAGTTTGTTTTTGTTTTGATTTTAACGACCGCGCATTTGCTGAGA
>JAULBZ010004896.1:0-14101 GCA_032360805.1 Neoturris breviconis | reverse complement strand
GGCCGAATCCCCCCCCCCCCCCCCCCCCTTCACACGGTTGAAATAGGGTTAAATTCAGATTTCCCGAATTTGCTCGAATAATATTAAGTGAACTTTCGGAACTTTGTCATAATGTAATTATTGGTTAATGAGTCTTGTGATATAGAATCAATAAACGGCGAGATAAATCTCTAACCACAACATGCACTTCTCCATATATTAAAGGTTTGTTTACATATGATAGGAAATGTGTGCTGTAATTATAAAGGTAGATTTCCATTATGCGAAAAATTCCGTGCGTAAGCCAAAAGTAGAAATTGGTAGAAATTTACTCCACACGGGAAGATGTCGGAACAAAGGTATTATTATGCAAAACCTATGGCAGTTGAATTATTAGACACAGGATTTGATATCCGATATAATCATGACAAAAAACAATACCTGACAGGTGACGTCACTTTTGATCATTGTAATGGCTTCATTTAGAATTCGTGCGAACGAATTCGTCTAGTGTAGATCCGCCTTTAGAGATAAGGAGAATTTACAATAAAACTTGGTATATATAGTAGTACCTTCTAGACTAGGGCATTTAAATAGATTATTGCTAAAATAATGCTGATGACAAGATTTTTTAAAGCCATTCTTTGACGATTTTTGTTATTTTAGCATTTTCCACTCTATGTACTGCCAAACAATTGGTTGCCATGGAAACAGGTCGCCGTTATAAATTTCAAATAAGTGCTGAAAATCACCCAAATTTTAGGAACACCAACTTGATTGGCCTACTATAAAAGTGCAGTGATAAAAATTTCATAGAGGAGACGGCAATCTCCCCTTCCCCAACAAAGTTATATTATTAATACCTTCTGTAGAACAACTATATTATGTAGGTACCTATAGTGGCATTTGTAGAATCTCATGTGAGTGTCTAGGAAAGAAATGAATATGTTGCTAACATGCTATAACGACGCAAATTATGTAAAAATATCACAGCGTGAAAGTCTACCGAATACGGACCCATATAAAAAAGAATTTGAAGCATGACTTCACCATATATAAAAGGAATGGAAGCATGACTATCGCCATTTCCCATACTTTGAGATTTTTACTTTGAGAATTTTTTATATTTTTCAATATATATAATGTGTATAGTAAGATTTTAGTGAATTCTAGTGCGCGTACTATTGGACATTTTAATGTTCACTTATGTTTTAAATTTTCTCTTATACTTATAGAAAATGAAAGTAAAAATGAGGATAAAGTAGCTTCGCACAATGTTTTGGAAATAATTGCAAAACATATCAATAAAGATTGGAAAACTTTGAGTCGCAGACTAGGAGTTTATCCATCTAGTTTGAAAAATTCACTTAAATCACATGAAGAACGTTTGCATCAATGTTTTGAAAAATTGCAATATAATATCCAATGGAATGTTTTAAAAGAAAACTTGACGCAGATGAATCGGAATGATATAATCGTTTTGGTTGAGAGAGAAAACTCAACAAGTAACTCAACAAGTAAGGCCCAAAATTTTTAATTCGCGTTAGTAACGGCATCGCGTTAATTTCGCGTAATAGGGTAATTGTCCCAAACCTTAGGGCTTCTGTTAAATCTATTTCTACAGGGGGCACAATGTGTTTTTTATAACTTCTGAATGGATGACTTATACCGCTAGAAATTTTAGGAATTTTCCTATAAGTTATCTAGGATCATTTTGACAAAAAAAATTGTAACTGGGGATAATTTTTCCTTAGCAACTAACCTTTTGATGGTGCAGGGTAGGATGGACAGTTTTACTGCATTTGAAACAAAGACTTCCCTCATATAGTTGATCAGCGAATGCGAGAATAGCGTTTGTTGCTATGATATTGGTTTATAGATTTACAGTATGGTCAAGGTTTGGTTTTGGTTATGATTTAGGTTTATAGGTTTACGGTATGGTTATTGTTTGATATTGATTATGGCTTATGTTTATAGGTTTATGGTATGGTTATAGTTAGGCATGGTTATGGTTATAGTTATGGTATACAGGTTTATGATATGAGTTAGGTTTATAGGTTTGTAGTATGCTTATTATATATATTTATAGGCCTATATCATCGTTATAGTTTGGTTTTTGTTATGACTTGGGTTTATAGGTTTATGGTTTGGTTATGGTTATAGGTATTGTTTATGAATTTATGGGTTTATGGTATGATATTGGTTTATAGATGGTTTATAGATTATCTATGGTATGGTTATGGTATTTGGTCACTTGATCGTTTGTGGCATCATGAAAAATTCTGATTATGGTTTATGTTTATAGTTATGGTTTATCCGGTACAGTAAATTAAATGAAAGAATGAATAAAATAAAATAAAAATGACGTGATTCAACGACACATTCTTTTAGAGCTTTCGGCCGTAACTTCAGCCATTTTCAATACAAGTCTGTAAATACGCCTAGTTTTATAAGAAATATTTTGTTAATTATGATAAATTGTGTAAAATTATGACAATACACGTTTTACAATATTACTTAATATGGATAAAAAATGATACAAAATTTTAATTAATCAGACGTCAGCATACGCAACAAGTGCAGTACTCCCAAAAGACGGATTAATAAAATTTTATTAAATAGAAATAATAGATGATGTATATGGTTATGGTATATGGTTATGGTATATGGTTACGGTATATGGTTACGGTATATGGTTACGGTATATGGTTACGGTATATGGTTACGGTATATGGTTGTGGTTTACAGTAGTTGTTTGTGGTTGTGGTTTATGGTTACGGTATTTTATTACGTGTTTCAATATTACAGCATGGTTTCATCAAATATTGTGGAGATTCTCAGAGCTCTAAAAAAGTCGGTAAAAACCCACATCATGTGATATCAATTTCTACCTAATTCACTTTGGCTTTCGCGCGGATTTTGCTCCTAGCGGAAATCATCCTTAGATTTAATCCTCTTGATTTTATTGGCATACAACCCAGCCGGCAAAAACTTGTTCAAAGTCAGCAAAATAACGTTAGAACAACCTTTAAAAAACGTTGTTCTAATTAAAAACGTTATTTTGCTGACTTTGAACAGGTTTTTGCCGGCTGGGAATTTTCCTAATTATTGATATTTAACGCCATTCAGGCCCTACCAAGCTAAATCTTTTTACATAACTTTTGAATGAATGGCTTATATGAGTAGATATTTTATGACTTTTCCTACGACTTATCTACGATCATCTTGAATTTTTTTTTTTTTTTGGGAACTAGATATAATTTCCCCTAGCAACCATATTTTTGACAGGTGGCAAAAGTTTTTTTTTTTGTTCTTATTTTTGCTTGAAAATCATTTTAGTATATAGTTTGAAGAAAAACATTTTCACCTAAAAGAACATTTCTGCATAATCTGTTTTCTCGTTATGACGTCATGGTGAGTAATAACGTCTTCAAAAAATTATTTTGCCAAAATGTTAATTAAGGGTTTACCTAACTTCCTGGAAAGTTTCAACACTGCAGCATGGTTCCATCAAAGGTTATGGAGGGGGGAGTGGCACTCTGTGCCTCCTCCGGCTATTAAAGCCCCAAAAAGCCCGGCCTGAATAAGAATTATTTTATTGAAAATCGGTGAAAATAAATTCTTAATGTTTTGTAGTTACACTCTATAAACATGAAAAAGAACAAAAGAATGACCATTAATATATTGAAAATACGGGTAACCGCCAAGAAATAGTTAACACGATCGATAAAAGATCTCAAACCTCCGTATATAAGCCAGTGTCACGTATTATGATATATGACTCTAAGTGTCTTACGAAACTACAAGCAGTCACATAAATAATTTCGATTTTCCCCTGAAATAAGTCTTAAATTTTAGGTAGCAAGATAAAAGACACAAAAAAAATATGTTTCAAGAGCCTGGGTACTAGACTGTTAGGCACAGCAGAATTTGTCAAGTCTATTCGATAAATCTCTTTGATAAATGGTGTATATTACTCACCAAAATTCACGAAATGTCGCATTATTTATGCGTTTGCTTGTAGGTGTACTTAGGGTGATGTCTGTAAGCCAGTGTCACGTGATTATATGTACTTTTTTGATTTATGGCTCTGAATGTCTTACAAAACTAAGTGAACCCAAGGTGATATCTTAAACTTCAGTTTATACTCAACGCTAGTATCTCCTAAAATTTTGATTTAGGAGATAAAAAATGGAAAGTAAACTCGTTACAACTAAAACGATTTTACAAAGAAAAACTCATGGAGTGGAATCAACCAAAGGCTTTCAAAGGTAAACGGGGAAGGGAATATGACATCAGAGACAGAAATGACGTATTTGTCCAACTATTGATGGGTGAGTGGCTTGATGCACATGAAAACGACAGAGAACATTTTTTACGTGGAATGCATCAACGAAAAGACGTAATCAAAATGGATCAACTACTCGATAGAGATGCCAAATTTATTATCGTAAGAGGCATTGCTGGTATTGGCAAAACGTCTTTTTTTGATTCATTTGTATTGAATTGGGCTGATGAAAAATTCTATCAAGATTACCGTCTGGTGATAAAATTAACATGCCGAGAACTGAACATTTTGCATAATGTTGAATCTCTTCGTGACCTTCGTGACCTTCTAGATCGTATATATCCAGACGAACTTAGCGATATTATGTGTGATTCCATCAATGATTCTAATGTAAAAGTGCTGGTCATATTGGACGGTTTGGATGAATTTCGGTATTTAAAAGATATTATTAGTATAAATGATGGCAAAACTTCTGATAATGCCCTTGCATTAGCAGTATATGATCTTATCAATCCTGACTGTCATCACAACAAGAAGGTTGTTGTATGTGGTCGACCGCAAGCCTCCGAAGAAATTTACAGCTGTTTTTGTAAACACAGAAATTACAAATTGGTGGAAATCGCAGGTTTCGATGAGCAAAATATCGATTTATTTATAGATAAGTATTTTGTGCATGACAAAATCAAAGCTGAATTGATGAAGCAAAAGTTGTCAGAACAAGAGCATCTGAAGGCGATGGCTAGAATACCAATTTATGCGTATATCCTATGCAATGTGTTTAATAATGATGCTTTAGTTGAAGAACTGGATACAACCACAAAATTAAACATTGCATCTTGCCTGGTGTTTTTGAGAGATCACATGAGAAATTACGATGGACATAACATAGCTTTGATTCATCTTTGCAAAGACAAAGTCATAGTTCAAACGATAAGAGAATTATCCAAATTTTCTTATAAATCTCTTGCTGAACAAAGAATAATATTCAATGAAATTGATTTTTGTGAATCCAAGTATCTCTCCTCCATTGAAGATTCTGGAATATTTGAAAAGCATGAAGGTGGTGAAAATGGTGACATCTATCAATTCAAACATTTAGTATTGCAAGAGTTCCTGTGTGCCATACATATATTAAATAAATCTATAGACATTAAACTTCTTAAAACCATGCCTCAATTCAGCAACAGCATTATGATTGTAATAGGTTTGGTAGGACTTCTTCATGATAAATCACTAGCTTCAAAATATTTAAAAGATTTCGTGAAAGCAGTCATTTCTATTAAACAGAAAAAGTTAAATAAATACGACATGGATCTTTTATATATTCTTAAATCATTTGACACAGAGAGTACAGATAATACAACTATGGTTGTAAATGCTGTACACGAATATAATTGCAATCTTCCTGATAATATTAAGAAATATTTTTTGGGCAAAACTTTGAGTTTTAAAATTACTTATCATCATGATTTACAAAGATTGGTGTACCTACTTAAAAATGTCAAAATGAAATGTACTAAATCAATTACAATAGAAATGGGAGATTGTAATTTATCACCTGGTGAAATGCTATATGCTGCACCATATCTAGTAAGAGCGAAAGAAATTGAAATTAGATATACAACAATTAACTCAAATGGATATCAACATTTCACTGCGGAAGTTATCAAACCAAGTACTTCAAAGCAATTGAAAAGATTAACGTTTTATTCATGTGACCTTAGTGGTGACTGTATTATTGCACTATCAAAATCAATACCATATATTGAATCATTAGACCTTGATGGAAACAAAGATATAACCGAAGAAGCCTTTAATGAAATGTCACAGTGTATATGTGATTCTCACAAAAGAAACGAAAACTCTTTGAAATATTTGGCACTTGATTATTGTGATCTTAATGATGACTGTATTATTGCACTATCAAAGTCGATACCATATTTAGAATCATTAAGTCTTCTTGAAAGTGAAAATATAACCAAAGTTGGTATCAATGAAATATCACAATGCATATGCGATGCACACAAAAGAAACGAAAATTCGTTGAAAAGATTGGTTCTTCAAGAATGTGATCTTTATGATGAATGTATTATCGCACTATCAAAATCAGTACCATATTTAGAATCATTAAGTCTTATTAAAAACCCTAATACAACCTCAATAGGTGTCAATGAAATATCACAATGCATATGCGATGCACACAAAAGAAAGGAAAATTCGTTGAAACAATTGATTCTTCAAGAATGTGATCTTGATGATGAATGTATTATCGCACTATCAAAATCAGTACCATATTTGGAATCACTAGATATCAGGGAAAACCAATATATATCTTCAATTGGTATCAATGAAATGACACAGTGCATATGTGATGCACATAAAAGAAAGGACAACTGGTTGAAAAGATTGATAATTTTCAGTTGTGATCTCAATAATGAATGTACTGTCGCATTATCCGCATTATCAAAATCAATACCAGCACTGAAAATCTGCGGTGGGGGGATTTAAAACACCTTTAGTGGTGTTTTGCGATGATGTATAAACCGATACCCCAAATAGGTGCTTTAAAACATCCCTCTTTGGGTGTTTTAAAACACATCTTCTTTGAGGTGTTTTAAAATACCCCACTAAGACGAAGGGGTGCTTTAAAACACCCCTTTGGGGTATCGATTTAAACATCGTCGCTAAACAACCCTAAAGCTAGATGTTAGAAACTAGAAAGTAATGTTGAGGTTACATGTAGCGTAACAGACGGAAAGAAAATAATTGATAGTCGAACTATTATTATCGGTAACACCTAACATTGTTCCCAAGGCTTTTTTCCGCTTTTTGAAGGGAAGGACGTCCTTCCCTTTAAAAAGCAAAAGGAAGCCCTGGGAACAAGGTTGGGTAACACCAGAAGATAAAAATATTATTTAATTTAACCCTATAAGGGCTTTTAGGGGGTAATAACTTTCGAATTACTTCTCAGTTTTGCTTGCCCATCTTCTACTATTTCCAAAAATGTAAAAAGATATTCCATACGTCATCATTTCATGTGTAGAATATGAGTGTCCTACCTCAGTATTGGTGACAACCTGACAAGAAAGTTAGTTAGAAAAATCAATTATTTTGCTATATCTGCTAATTATGAATGATTTTTTACACTATTACACAGTTTAAAATTTTTATTTTCCAAAAATAATCCGGCCTCGAGGGCCAAAAGTGGTTCTGGGTCCGTTCGGTATTATTTTTGGAAATTTTTTTGTTTTGCAGATTTTTAGTGCAACAACATGACAAGGCACCAAATTTAAACCTAATAACTTTAACGGTTCAATAATAAATATACGTTTTTAAATATATACCGTAAAATCCTGGATATAAAGCTTCAGCCTATTCGCGAGGGTAAAACAATGAGTCACATGATAATGCAAGCCTCAAAATAACGGTCAGACATCACCTGGAAGGAGTGTTTTTTGAGTTTAGTTGTCAGCTTCAAAGCTAAAAATTGTACTCAAAATCCCTCCTCCGCAGGCAATGTTACAATGTTATTTTGAGGCTTGTAATGAGGTTTTATTCGCGGAGGCATCCTAGTAGGCAAAACCTTGTTCAAAGTCAAAGTCAAATGTTTTTCTAGTGTCTTTACTGCTGATTTTGAACAAGTTTTCGCCTACTAGGTTTCATCCAAAATATTTTACAATATCTTATTGAGGGAATTTGATTACTACATATACCTCAATCTTGTTTCTAGCTCTCTGTATTTCGAAAAGACAAGAAGCCCTGGGAACGAGGTTGTTATATATGCTTGAATCTTGAATATTTGTTGATATTTTTGACGTCATATGACCACTTTACAATTGTTTATTTACTATAAAACATGTTCCCAGGGCTTCCTGCCTTTTCGAAACACGAAAAAGTGTCGCTTTCGTCTTTCGAAAAGGCAAGAGGCCCTGGGAACGAAGTTGCAATATTTAGTATCTCTTCATATTATTCCAAGTGAACACTCAACATCTAATGAAGGTCGGAATGACATTGTTGACGTCCTTCCCAATGATGATTAGGCGCAAAGTACTTGCAGGGGTTGGACTCTAATCATTTAAAAAAAAGACGTCGTTTTGACATTTTGACGTTTCGACGGTTATCAGACCAGTGTACTCATCATTACAAATCTTCGATATTAAAATTGGACAAAGCATACTGGTACCCAGTGTACAATAACTTGTTCAAAGTCGGCAGTTAAGACGCTAGAACAACGTGAAACGACGTTGTTCTAGCGTCTTTACTATAGACTTTGAACAAGTTTTAGCTCACTGGGTAGTCGTATCAATATATGCTCATTGTAACTTATGAATCTGTAAATTTATGTTTAAACATAATCAACAAGAAAATGTGTTAATGTTTGCTTCGACATTGTATGAAAAATTTGAATTAGCGGAATTCGAATTAATGAACGGAATTTGCAGAGGTCCATATGAAACGCTCAGGGGATTAAGAATTTGTTCAAATTAGTGAAAGTTGAAATTGACGGGCATTCGAATTTACGGATGTTCACTGTGTTTTGATTTTTTTTTTCTTCTGAATCCCTTGTCCGCTAATTAGAGTGCTATGTTGGGGGAGATGTTTATTCATATAGTTTATTGCAAAAGAAGTTTTGTCCACTGAGCTGCCCGCTCTTTTCTGTCTGCTTTTTGAAGCGTTTTCTATAAGGATTGCTTAAGATTTCCGATGCAGAGCACTGTTGTCCGCTAGTTAGAGCTGTACATTGACATATTTCTCGGTAGGCCTTCACGCTGTGAGAGCGCATTGTTTAACAAATACATTAAGAGTTGTACAACATTACAACTAAATAAAATTTCCAAAAGTTCGACTTACATACAAAAGACACTCTCTCCGGGCGAGTCAGTCAGAATTCAGATCACAAGTCAATTAACTTTTGAACCGTCCACATATATGAAAGACTGCCTGCCCACCCACCCCTCAAAAGCGTATTACAGGAACATCTTCTATGTTACTACAAGTATTTATTTTTGCAATGTAACAGAAAGTATAATTTAGTAAACTTGTGTTTTTAGCACGCAAAATGTATTTGTGAGTTTGTATTTACGGACGACTTCATACGTACGTTAAAATGACTCTAGAGTGATGACTAAGATGACTCTACAGATTGCTTTTGTTATTTTTCCTGATGCAAGACAAAAATAAATGTTGTTAATTTCAGTTGAACGAATTGAATTAGAAATTAAAAAGTTTACTACTTGTCCCATAAGAAAATCTGTAAAATGTAGATAATAAAATTAGATAACATTAGACACTATAACAAAATATAATATAAATGTATAAATATAATACTAACTAGTCTTTTAAATATCCTAAACCTGGAATATAATCTTTGCATAGAGACTTTCCAGACTGTCACGACGTGAAAGTCACTGTGTATTGCCATATATGTCAATACACAGTCCAAATACGGAGAAATACGGGACCGTATTCGGTAGGCTTTCACGCTGTGTTTTATCCTCATTTCGAAGTTAATGTGAGAACTACGTGGTCCAAAATTTGTAGTAGATGAAATCTACCTAATAATATTAGGTATTTAGTAATATCATATAGTTCTTGTGACTAGGGTAATACAGTAGACTCTCGGTTTAACGAACCCCTGATTTAGTGAACATCTTGATATTACGAACCGAAGTCCATTTTTCTTGGTTTTACTCTACAACGAAAGTTTAGCGAACTCTCGCTTTTACGAACCATATTTTCTCTCCCGCGAACCTAAAATACCTCGATATAACGAACTAGAAGCACTTATAACACTGCAGAAAGCAAGAGAAAAATAAAAAAAATGAAGAGATTTTTAGGTAAATCAGATTTTCTTTCAGTTCAAATTTCTTTTAATTTAGTAAGTTCCTGTTGTAACACCTCGATAAACTTTTTTATAGTAATGTATTTTATCGTTTTAAGTCTGTATTCTGCTCAAAACGTCGTTTTTCTTCGTCCTGTCAACCCTCTTTTTTTGTGAAGATCCGGTCTGAAATTGTCTGAAAAAGTCTGAAATTCATTATTTGAGCCAAGGAACCCGATTTTTAATTTTTTTCGATTTAACGAACTCTCGATTTTACGAACCATTTTTCATTCGTTTCATTTCCCCTTGAGGTTCGTTAAATCGAGAGTCTATTGTATAATATACATGTCGTCTCGCAAGTTTAGTGCTTTTTCACCGGGGTCTTCTATTTTCTTAACAATTATGTAGGGCTATCCATAAAAGAAGAGGAAGGTCTTGAAGAGATCCCTAGGGCTTCTTACACTTCTTATGTTTGGACAACACCTGATTACTATTATTACTATTATATTGTGAAAGCCGTCATATCAATAACAATAGGCTTTAGCAATTGCCGCGACTAATGTCATCAACGGCAATTAACTTTGTTATTTTTAATCATAAGTTATACGCTAAAACTACCCACGTGTTGGTGCAAAGTTCAGCAGTGATTTGTTTTTATGGTATTCCTTTTCCATTTTCTTCTTCTCCATATGATCAAATATTTTCAACCTTTTCTCCAACTTCTGGCATTTTTTTCTACAGTACAAAATATTTTGCTTCTTTTACTGAAAAAATTAGCGCGATAGCTTTTTTTCCGCCCACACCACAGCAGGTCGATTTGAAATTTCCGTAGGGTGATATAGTCGAAAAATAGAGTTTACCGCTTGATGAATTTTTCAAAAATTAATGTTTTTCTTACGAAGACCAATAAGTGTTACATATGTATGTACAGAGAAGGGTTCCAGTTTTCCAGAACATTTTACTTCATCAAAAATAAGAGTATACATTATACGGTCGGTAATAAATTCAGTTCAAGGTATAACAGGTTGCCATGCCAACGCCCCAGAAGTTTCGGTATTTTTTTCCGGGTCATAACAAGTCTTCCAAAGTATGTCAATTTAATTTGCAATAATACCCGGAACATTGCCAGATTGCCCGGAATTGATTCTTCGGAATCCTTTTTTTTTCTAAGTAAGTTTGTAAGTTTTACATTTAAATGTCTAGCCATTCCTATTTCTTTTATTGAGCAATATTAGCAAACATTTCAACGGTTCTTTGTGAGCAAGGAAACCTGGTTCCTTGAACCACCGCCTCGATTTGTTCAGGCTACCTTTGTCACTCTTCATCGAATCAATTAATAAATATTAAGATAAAAAAATAAAAAACTAGACAGGACTTGAAATTTCTCAAAGCGCTCTCACGGCTATAACATAACATTGGGGATAATCGGAACTTAAAAAGCCACACGGGAATTTAGCGAGAGAAAAAGTTTCACTTATTTGTTTTGCCAGCACACTCTTTTTTGGTTGAGCCACAACTTTCTCTAATGCACTAGTTTTTATTTGATTATTCTGATAAGAAAACCAAGCATTTTTACTGATGTATTTTTTTTATAAACGTAGTTGACTAAATTTTAATGCCGACTTTTTTGCAACCTATGTGAGTTGAACCTTATTTATGGGGTAATGAAAAAGCGGAAAGAAGGTAATGTAAACCTGGCTAAATTTACGGCGGCAATTTTCATTTGTCATCATTATTCCTGTTGCACACTATTCCCAAATGACTATTAAATATTAAAAAAGACTATTAAAACGGAAATGCTCGCTTCTCACTCTGCCTTATTTATTGTAAACAAATCGGAACATTTCAGTTTGTCGACTTTGATAGAGTTCTAACTCAAAATTCTAACTCTGTAGATTTTCTAAGCGGCACCCCAGGTTAGAGTCGTAAGCAAAAACGGAACCAAGTCGGGAAATCGGAATTGAGTAAATGCCGTACACAGGAAGCAATATCCCCCCCAAGGGCCTTTCCATTTCTCAGAGCGCCTCTGGGGCTCGGCTAGTCCCTGTTTTTGTGATTCAATCTAGGTTATAGACCTAGTCCTAGTATAGAGACCTACCCTTAACCCTATTTACGTAAATAGCGGACATGACCTTCCAAATCTAGCACAAAAATTACCAAAATTTAGAATATTTCAATCAGCTATAACTTGAACTAAACTTACTCTTGTTTGATGAAGTAAACTGTTGTGGAAAGCTGGAAAGCAATATGTTGCAGGGACTTGCTTTTGCAGATTGCCCCAAATACATGAATACCACAAAATCTAATCCCGTTCAAGTACCTCTCTTGGAACCTAATTTATAAAAGGATACTTAATTCAGATGAAACAATTCTAAAACCATCAGGCGATTAAATACACTCAACACACCATTTAAAACAAACTTAGAAGAGATAGCATGAGTTTTGAAGACTATTTTTCTCAATTCCTACTAAAATGTCACAATCTTAGATTTCTACGACAGTAGGAAATCTCTTCATTTTGACACACAATAATTTCTGCCATTCCACCTTTATTCAATCAATATTAATTGCGACAACCGCTGAAGTTTTTAAGCTTTAAAGGAGAACTAAAGACTAGAAATTACAAACTCTGTTTTACTCTGAATACACAGAGTCTGAGCTAAAAAAACTTCCAGCAGTGCAAGTCTTGTCTTATATCTCTGATGATGATGATGATGTTGACTCAAACTGGCTCAAGTAAGATAGAGAGTCTGTAATGGTGTAGATGCAAAAGCCTGCGTTATATTACATACGGTAATTGAATGTAGATGCTGCAGGGAGTATGAAAAGTTACTGAGCTTCAAGCTCAAAAATATTGACTGTATTTAACACAGCATGAAGCATTCAAAACGTTGTGTCTTAACAAAACTGTCCTTGAGATGGCATATATCTTGCAACAAAGAAGAAACAGAATCTTCAAAGAATTCTATACAAGGTCCAATAACTAAGTCATTCTTTCTTTTATATACACTGTTCATATTTTCACTGTTTTACTTTTACACATATCAAGTCAAGTTTACAAGTTTGAATCGGAAATTATAAATTCTAATTTACGCATGAGCAATTTTAGAATAAGTCCTGGTTTACATTTAACTGTTTCGCTATTGAGAATTGATTTATACATAAAAATTGCTTATAACAATTTTCCACACGTGGAAAGCAAAGTAATTACATATTGGCCTGCACAAGATATATATTATCTTTATTGATTGATTTATCTTAGTTATAATATATAATGAGACTGGTACAATTTCTAGAAAGTGGTATCACTTGTGTCGGTGTGGAATTACTTCGGAATGGTGGTATTGTCGATTTAACAAGAATTGATTCGCACAGGTTTAAAGATATGAAGACATTTTTAGAAGGAGGAGAAGAGAACATGCAAATTGCAAGAAGGTTGTTTATTTTTCATTGCTTTTTCACCCTATAATGAATGGAAGTTATTATTAGAACTCTAAGAGTGAAATTATAATGAGAAACAATTTATTACAAAATAGCAAGAAAAAGTTATACTAAGGATTTACTCATAACTCATATTTTGGTATAATATTTTACCATTTTTTTCTCGCCCAAGTTTTTGTGATAAAAATTTATTAAAAGTCCTGTTCTAACAGTTTTTTAATGACTAAAGAAGCGTTACTATTGTATACCCGGAGTGTTGGAAATTGAGACTGTATGTTCAAAATGAATAAAAAAATTTAACCTGTAGTAATACGGGTGAGAGGATTTTTCTTTGCTACCTGAAAATAGTACTGCATTGTTTGGCATAAATAAATGTCGCCATGAACAGAATGAAGCATTGTATAACAGAAGTGCAAAATTCTTTCGGATGTTGTTTTTGAATGCAGTGGTAATGAAAATGTATTTAGATAGTTCAGGGCTCGAAATAACAGCTGATCATCACTGTGGAGGAGAGATTTTTCAAAATATTTTCAGCCAAGTTGGCTGAAAATATTCTGAAAAATCTCTCCTCC
>JAULBZ010004895.1:0-14104 GCA_032360805.1 Neoturris breviconis | reverse complement strand
AAGAAGTCAAAATCAATAAATTTGAGAAAAATTAATCTACGAAGAAGAGTGTTAAGTCAACGAGCTTGCAATTGATTAGTTTCTTTGGTACAAAGAAACCAATCAATTGCAAGATTGTTGATTCAGCACTCATCTCCTCCACAGTATTTTTTTTTTTTTCAGGTACTAGCTCTATATTTATTGAAATGTACGGAATACGTAAATTTAATAAGAAAATACCACTGTCATCATTATAAGTATGATCAGATGATGGACCTGTCTTTGTTGATGCTGTTTTTCCTTGACCAATTGACCAATCAAATTGATCAGTTTTAGCATTTGTCCATCCACACATTAACGGATTTGTTTCTTCAAAAGAACACTCCACTGTAAAGATAAAAAATAATTAATTCTCCTCAAGCATTTTGGTTATACACTCCACAGTAGAGAGATATTCCACAAGAAAGAAATAGTCGTTCCGGTTTTATTTGTAAATAATTACCATTTTATAATTCTTCCTTACCCTCTACTAAATCTAAAACATTTTATCACAGACAAAAAAGATTGTGTTTCAACTTACATGGTCCTTTACATTGATCTGTTACAGAAATATCATCAATTGCAATATCACCTTGGTAACCATCACCGCGAATTGCTTCAATAACATACTGTATAGAGAAGAAAAGTATATGAATTTAAAACTTAGTTTGTGATAAATGACAAGCATCAAGATGTACTAAAAAAACACTCCTCCACAGGTGATGTCAGACCATTATCTCGAGGCTTGAAAAGGTTACTTCTTTAGTTCTATAAAAATGCAACAAACACAACAGAAGCCGTAACTAGGAAATAGTATTAGGAAATAATATCCAATTACAAGTAGAACGTCAGAACGTTACCATTTACAGCAGAGCGTTACCATTTACAGCGATGCATTACCAATTGGAGTGAGAAGTAAACTAATAAATATCATTTAGCTTGTATCTTAATATTTTAGATATGACAATATTGGAATCTCTACCCAGACAATACTAAAGCAGTTTGTTGCATGAAGAGAGAGAAAATATAATTTAAGAGTGCATAATGTTGTACTTTGAATTAAGAAAATAGGCTTGAAACTCGGTGCCAATAATTCATCAATAAAGCCTACTAACCGACAGAAACATAATTTACCTGATAAGGACCTTTATAGCTCATATAAATATGGGCGGCTCTCCATCTATCGCCATGGGAACCATATTTGGACCACAGAGGTGTTAATAATGCTCCTTTAGGATTTTTTACATAAACATTGAGTTTATTAACGTGCGCACCATACATATGATACCAAAAGTTCAAACATTGTCCTTTTGATGTTGTTGGAGAAACCAATCGGGCTGTATCATTTGGCTTACGTGGAACGGATGTTTCAATAAATGCATACCAACCCATTGCTACAAAATATTATAAAGAAACGTTGTTAAACATGTTTAGTTTGTCATAGAATGAATTTCGTTATAATGGAGGTTTGTTATAGAATGTATTGCATGTCATTAATAAAAAGTATAGTTTTGCAGAAGCCATAAGACAGACATTGTATTAATTTGAATAGAGGGATGAGTAAAGAACAGTGCTTAAACATACCAAGCTACAATGTCTGAAGCAATGCTCTACTCGTATTCCAACTAATGTAGAATACTAGATACGTCATGATCGTACCACATTGGGTAAACACTCTAATCTTGTGTTTCATTGTGTACTTCTTAATGAAGTGACCAATCAGTTTCACTGCTCCATACAACACCAGTGATCGAAATAAGAGGAAATAATCACTGTGGAGGAGGAATTATTTGCTTTTGTTTTAACCAATAAATACTCAATACACTTCTGTGTTTATTTACTGCAAATATTGTTTTGTAGAATAAACTTACTTGGAACGAAAACAAATTTCTTGCTAACTTTTGAACATTCTTTATAAACATATATCTTTTGATTATTTGGCGGGTTGGTTCCGCCGCGGTATGAAGACATGCACATTTGAGTAGCTTGATGTTGCAAAGCACCATTAGCTAACATTTTCCATTTATCTTGACAATTTGATGTCAAGCCAACCTAAAGAAGATAAATAAAGAAATGATGGATAGCCATAATATTTCATGTCATTATCTTAATTCTTTTTAATATTAATTTAAACTTACAAAAAAAGAACTAAAATACCTAGCTAGATCACTTGATATCAACTTAATATGGAAAGGAGTATATTCATCCCCTTTCTTTCGAGGTAGAAGATAATAAAAGAGGAGTAATCAGACCACCAACTATTTGCAATTGACTAATTGACTTACACACAATATAAGTTGATGCTGAGTATGGACTCATATCCATAAGTTTTTTCTCGTATTATTTTTGTGTTTTGGCAAGTCTTGACACAAAACATCAAATTGATGAGATGTGAAAACAACTTCCACCAACAATTATTGATATCATTAAAACCATTACAACACTTACAGGTTTTAACAAGTACATGCCACTTAGTGAAAAGTGGCAATCAGGCATAACTTTTTATAAGACAAAGTATATCAATGGTTTGATGATGCTGTATCAGTTCATATTTTCTGATACTGAAGTAACACATAAATCAATAAGCAAAATAAAACTTTACCGCAGTTCCACTAGAAGTTGATCCACCCTTCACCCGAACACACATGTTCCACTTGGTTAACTTTAAGAACCCATCAGTTGTGAGTACAAATTCCAACCTATCTTGACCACATCCGTCATAGAGTACTAATGGCTGATCCAATGCTGGTTTCTTAAATGCACCATTCAACACATGTACACATTTTCCACTTGAATGCTTTAATGAACCGGGACCATTCGGTTGCACAGCTCCTACAGATAATTATTACATCATATCAAGACAGGGCAATTGAATTTTCTTCCTATATTGTTAATTCCACAGAACTAAGGGTCCATTTGTTTCATACATAAGAATGTCCATGCAGTTCACCATTTCCACTTTTTTTATGTATTAGGTGGAAAAATATGTCCATCGTTTGTTCTGCTCACTGAAAACAAACCGTGGACTTTGTGGAGACACAAGTTTTCAACTTACATCTCGATCCCCTGTAAAATCATTTTTTGGTACCATTTTCGGTTGAAAGTACAAGATTTATGCAACGCAAAAACAAGGCTATAAATGCATAAATTATGTTGCTTGGGGAAATATTGTGTAATTATGCAAAACAAACAGGGCAGAGAGAAAATGACAAAAAGGAAACAAAAGTAATGAAGTGAAATTCACAGAATAGAAACTAACCAAACAGTAAAAATTAAATAATAAAAAATATATAATTATTAAAAATGGCTTCCATACAGTGGACTTAGTTGTTATTTGTATTTCTTTCATATATAGTGGAGGTAGTAGAAATGGTGAGGTGAGTTGATATTCTTATGTATGAAAAAATAGACCCTAATATGTCTTGTACATCTGTAATTAACACAAATTTATATAATAACCAGTCCATCTTGTCTAATCTAGCTGAAAACACTTTGTCCGATAGTGCAAGCTGGATAGCTGTGGTTCGTTGCAAGAATTTGTTGTGGAATGACGGAAGGAGAAAGGATTGGTATTTCAATCTCTGCCTTCAATGAGATTTAATTATAAAGCCACAAATTATACCAGTGGTAAATAAAGGTACAAATAATCACTGTGGCTACTAAGCCTGAATCTATGCACAAAAATCCCTCCACCACAGTGATCAGTAAATATTCACTGCGAAGGAGTGATTTTGGCATAGCATAATCTTTAATTTCATGCACTGATATTTTAGTTGCTTTGAAGAAGTCAAAATCAATAGATTTGAGAGAAATTAATCTACAAAAAAGAGTACTAAGTCAACGATCTTGCAATTGATTGCTTTTTTCAGGACGAAGAAACCAATCAATTGCAAGATTGTTGATTCAGCACTCTTCTCCTGGAGATGGTCCCTTACCTTTCCCAAATGTTTTGTCTAGCGCTGGACCAGTTCCTTGCGATCCAGTGAATCCTTGTGTTCTTGTCCAGTTGAAGTGATCAGTTGAGTCTTGTGTAAGTGAGCAAAAACCTTTTTCAAAGTTGCAACCCAATGAACTTGGTGCTAGAAATATAAAGCACAATGGTTAACCTAAAGCTATTTGCTCTTATTTCCACAAATGAAAACAATAAAGAACTGTCTCATAAATGAAATTTACAGAGAATGGTACTGAGTCAATGATCTCGCAGTGCATTTGTACCAAAGAAACCAATCTGTTGCAAGCATGTTGGCATAACACCCATATGTGTAGTTGGAAATTTATAAAATGTCTAAAGGTAATGTTACTCAACTAAATATAACATAATATTTACGTAGCTTTTCATTAGATCATAAATTATTGCAGGGATTTCCTGCACTTGATTTGTTTATTCACAATAAGGAACTTATCACACAATCTGATTTAATCCCTTCTTCACTTCAGTTGTATTTAGTCAGTGTTCTTTATATCTACTAAAACAATTTAGCACATACAATCCTGGAAAATAATACTGTAGACATGAAATTTTAGCAAAAAGTCGAAATTCTAACTTAGAGAAAAAGCCTATAATTTTGATTAGCAAGACGAATGGCACGAAAATTCGATTTTGTTCCGAAAGCCTGGGTACTAGGCTGCTGGGAACAACAGACTTTGTCAAGTTTGCAAAAAGTCCCAAGATTCTAAGCCCTAAGTCTTAAGTCTATTAGATAAATCTCAGAGATAAATCTCTAGGGACTTCTAGTATTCATTTTCAGCATTTACGTTTTGGTTGTGGTGTGTATTGCTTGCTAAAATTTGTAAAATGTATATTATTTTATTTCCAGGATTGTAGTTTCTAAGAGATTGTTTCTAATAAATCTTTCCCTACCGCTGGAAATTACATACCAGGGGATAATCTAGACCCTGAGAGCAGTGTTCAGAAGTAAAATGGAACCATTATGACCATAATTTCTTTAGTTGTATTTTGGACTGGGTTATTCAATGCATACTGCCTAAGAGAAATTAACCTACCCAGGGTTGTTTGTCTTGTTCTTGGGTAAGGTGTTGTAGGTGCTGGAGTAACCTTTCCATTTGGATTTGCTTCTGGTGGTTGTAATTGACAAGCAAGTGTTGTATACTGAATATCATCAATAGCCATATCACCACGATAGCCACTACCAGCCACACCTTTAAACATGATCTATAAAAACAGCATATGTTTACATACGTCCGTTTGTTCATTTATATATTGTCAACTTTTTAAATAATAGTGTAGAAATATAGAGTGTGCTTCTTGGAATTTATATTTTAAGTTTGCATAAACATTCTCGTAATTCTTTCGTTATTCTTCGTCTTAGGGACCAGGGACCATCTCCAAAATTCGTTCCCAGGGGAAGAGTGATGAATCAATAATCGTCCCAAAGAAACCAATCAATTGCAAGTTCATTGACTTAACAATCTTTATTGTAGATTAATTTTTGTCAAATTTATTGATTTTGACTATTTTAAAGCTACTAAAATATCTGCTTTTTGAGACAAATTTTAGAACCATTTCTCTTTAAAGATCAAGCAAGTTGATATCTAAATACTCAACAACAAGAGCAAATACTCATTGTTGAAGAGCAGTTTTGAATCATAGACTTTGTAGCCTAAAGTATGCTGATAAATCACTCCTCCACAGTGGCTACTTGCTCTTATTACAAGCACGGTATAATCATAGAATAATAATAATAATAATAATAAAAACATAATACACACCACATGATCAGAATTCATCTGAATGGGAACTCGTCCTAGTTTCCATGGATCATTTTCAGAATTTTGTTGTTGACCTGTTAGATTCCACAATAACCTTTCTGGTTGGGAACCAGAGAAAACTTTGTAAACAACTTGTAATTGACCAATATCAGCACCATACATATGATACCAGAAATTTAAGCATCTTGATTTACCACCAACTGAATTAAATTGTTGACTGGAAAGTATGGCGGTATCACCCTTCTTTCGGGGATTTGAAACTTCCAAAAATATGTACGAACCTAAACAATCACATTAGTTAAAGATTCTTAGTGAGCAAAACATGTTCAAAGTCAGCAGTAAATGCACTAGAACAACATCAAACAACATTGTTCTAGCGTCTTTCCTGCAGACTTTGAGCAAGTGTTTGTCCACTGGTTTCTTGTTTATAGAAATGTTCATATATTATGCTAGTACATCATGACATCTTTATCTTACCAAGAAAATTGTATCCTCCAGGATGATTATTTCAGGCCTCTGCTTTCACGTCAGCATCCCCCTGTGCAAATTAACGTCGCAAATTTAGAAGTCTGTTATTTGCTCTTATTTCAAACACTTTAGAGTATTACAATTATAGATCTTGCCACAGATTGAGGTTCTATATATTATCACTGTGGCAAAGTTATATTTGAGTACATTACTGGTTGTCCAATATATAAAGCTTCGTACCATTCTTGTCACCCAAAGTATGATCAAACTTTGGTCCAGTGAATGACGAAGGAGTTCCAGCGCTACCAACAATCCAATCAAATGTATCTGCTTTTGAATTTGTGTAAGAGCACATTCCATTTTCGAAATCGCAAAAACCTAGTAATATACAATGTAATCAAGATTTAAACAAGCACAAATAAACATAACATTTAGTATACATTGGTCTACTTACTGAAATGAAATTTTATGATTGAACAAAGTTGGGTAAGATAAGAAAAAACAACAACTTGACATTATTTAAAAATTCAATTAGCAGTCACACAACTTCAATCAAGGTAGATTGGTAGGTAGAAAGTTTGATGTTATTTGAACATCGATTGATAGTAGTAATCATCCAAACAGAATGTACGGAACAAATAGGGAATGATTTATTTGGATTGTCTTTAGATGTACAAATTCATGTAGTACCTCACATGGGTATATAATGCATATTACTGCATATTGGTTTGGTTTCCCAGGGCTCGAAATAACAGCCAGTCATCACTGTGGAGGAGAGATTTTTCAGAATATTTTCACATTCATTTCCACATTCATGCATTGGTAATTTATGGGTTATCTACGAAAATGTGTATTATCCTTTGTACTTTGACTCACCTAACCAGTCATTGCAGGGTTTTGGGTGGGATGTTATATAGATAAATTGAGGCATTTTGGCTGATTTAAATAATAATAAAAAAAAATGAAAAGAAGAGATTTGCTGTCAAAATGCTCCAGATCTGGATGACTTGGATGGTAATTCAAGTATATAATTGAAAGTGTTGAAACAAATAGAATTTTGGATGATTCGAATAGTTTGGATAACTTGGGGGAAAATAATGAGTATTAAAAAGTTTACCAGGGGCAGCACATCGGCCATCGGTTAATTTTACATCATCAATAGCAATATCACTTGTGAAACTTCGACCAATCTTTCCTTCAAATGCAATCTAAAATTAGATAGATTAATATTTACAATTACATAACAAACAATACAACTTCGTTTGGTGGGCTAAAAATCATAGTTAACAATTTAAAAGAAGTTAAAATGCATTAACTCTAAAATATTTATGATAAAACTGCAACATGCTTCTTGATTGAAAAAACAAATATTCTCCCTGTAAGTGCATGATGCCAAACAAATATTGAAACAACATCAAACCGATGTCGCTTTACCATTGTTTCACTGTCAGGGTTGTTTCAATGTCGTAATCTAGTAAAGGCCAATGAAATTTAATGTTTTTACATAAGAAAAACTAACATTGATAAAATCTTCTTTTTAGTAATTACAAAATGGAAAATTCTCTTTCTTATCACAAATTTATTTTGTTCAAATTCCTACTAGAAATGCTATTATTTGGAAACGTTCACTATATCATAAATAAGTGTATATAAGAAGATAATCTGTCAATCATTTCTGCATATGTTCAATGTTATAATCAACATAGCAGCATTACTTTGCATGATATCTTTCGTATGTTATGTATATTTATTTTTTCTAGTGGCTTTGTTCAATGGAACACCAGTCCAACTGTATATTATCATTGTTTCATATTGAAAAAGACGGAGGTTTTAAAAATATTCCAACATTTAAATGATAATTAACAATGCAAAAACTAAGAGAGCTACTGACAAAAACAGGCTTAAAAATTTCCTCATTTTGTGAATTAAGATCGTCATTGTTGTGATCTCTGATTTTGATTTTGTGATCTTTGATGTTTTTTTCTCTAAAATGCGTTTCATTTAATCAACTTCTTTTTTGTTTAAAATAAAAACCAACAGCTAAGAAGAAATTATGAGGCAAAATTTGTAGATTGAAACAAGATTTATTTTTGTAATAAACTTTGAATAAAAAAACACGAACCTAACCTTTTGACGTTTGACAGTTTGAGGCTTCGTTCTTCTTTAAAAATATAATATACTTATAAGACTATTTACGTTTTCAAAGATGCATAGGTTTGTTGCTTGTAGTAAATTTAAATAAAGTTACCTGGTATGTATCTGTTGCCATGACAGTTTGTGATGCAACTTTCCAGACATTACCTTTGTTGCCTGTTTCAGACCAAATAGGTTTGGTCTGAAGTACATTTTTTATTTTCAAATACACAGAAAGTGTACCCATATTTGCACCATACATATGGTACCAAAACTCTAAACATTTGCCTGTTGTTGCAGGTTCAATGGGACTAAGTAATCTCGCTTTGTCTCCATAACTACGACCAGATGCTTCTGTGTACATATAAAAACCATTGATTGATTGTTGTGTATGATCGGTGGTAGGACCAGTACCTAAAACGAACAAAAATAAATATAAACTTTCAATAATAAATCAATGATAGGGATCATTCATTTAATATGCACAAATTAAATAATACTTTTTTCAGGTTATAAGTCTTATTCAAACACAAGTAATGAATCGTTGATTTATATGGAATTTCTATATGTAGAAATAGGTGGTCTCAGGTTATGACTATATTTTTTGATCCGCTGACGTAATCATTCTGAAATTTTTACGATTTGTGTCTTATAGAGAGTTACAAAAAAGTCAGTAACTTTCAATACTATTGCTTTAGTAGTTCAGAGTAATTTAGTAATTTATGCAACAGAAAAATAATTATTTCTTCGAGTCGAATCAAGAATACTTTAAATAAATCAAACATCATTGACGCATGTCGTGTTAACGCATAACGCACGTCGACATAACGCATGTCAACATTAACGCATGTCGTGTTAATGAATTCTGACGTCAATGTAAGACAAATCGAATCGATCATCGTCTGTATATCAGGCTAGATTCTGAACGTAAGAATTTTATTAGTTCTTTACTTGACGTAAATTATGAAAAATGTCGTCAGTTGTGTCATTTACTTTCCTATTAGTTCGATAATAAAAAAACAATGTCGTCACTTATATCTAAACTACTTTCTCGTTAGTTCCTACTGTGATCTATGACGTCGGTAATTAAGAAAATCACGCCATCGGCACAGCGTGAAAGCCTACTGAATACGGTCCCGTATTTTTTCCGTATTCGGACTGTATATATGGCATATATATGACAATACACAGTCCGAATACGGAGAAATACGGGACCGTATTCGGTAGGCTTTCAGGCTGTGTGGGTTAATATAATAATGAACGTTCGCGAAGATATTTTGCTTATACACTATGACGAAGCAAGACGTGCAAAGTGAAGAGAAGACCGTCGGGAACGAGGTTGTATATTTCTATCAATTTATTAGCATTGGTAAATGCGAAATATTTATTTTGCGGCTGTCTTCTCTCTAATGGTTGATTTCCATTGGACGGAAAATTCCACGCGGAATTCAAAATTGTGTATAACGTTTTAAACATAGGTTCTTACTTTTCCGAACGTTTAATTAGGTAAAAATATTCCCAAATTTTGTTTTAAAATAATTTGCTTATCTTCGGCATTACGATGATTTCCAAAAATTCAGACCAAAAAAAAAGGCAAATATTTTTTTTAATTTTCTTTTATATGACATATGATACACTGTTGGATTCAAAATCCTATGCTGAATCTGTTTCTGATGTTTATTTTACATAAAAAGTTATTTGTGACAAATTTTTGTATCAAAACGTTATACTCATACAAAAATGAATTTTCATACCCGAGATAAGCTATGCCGTTATAAGTATGAAACAATAGGGCACCTACTAATTATTTTTATGTTAAAATAATTTTATGGTGAGGGTCCTTCGTGCCCCCTCCCCTAGGCTCTCAGAGCCCTAAAAAGCCTAAGCCTAATTTGGGTTAAGGCGGATCTCCACTAGGTAAATTCTAAATGAAGCTTAGAATTCGTTCGAATGAGTTCACCAAGTAGAGATCCGTCTTTTACTGGTTTTCTTTGGCAGTCTATCAGACTGTATTCTAAATTGAAATATTTAAAATTACGTTGGCAAGTTGTAAATTTGTAGTATATCTGTCGGAACAGTGCGAGTAAAAGATATAAATTTTCGATCTTCGCATTAAAAAAAATATTTGAAACGCGAAATATAAAACCGGTCAAGCAAGTTTAAATCATCACTAATCGTCAAAAAATATGGGAATCAACACATCGTCTATGGTTAATTATAAATGTTAAAAATATTTAGGTAATTGATTACATGTGCTAATTAACTGTTTTTAATCAGTATTATTCGTCGTTAATTAATCATCTAATTATTCCGCGTGACACGCAGCATGAATGTCGCATTTTATACTATCTTGTCCTATTCTTCCGACCATAGATATATATATCGTATATATATGTTCCGACAGAGTATTCTTCCGTCATGTAACATTTAATCAACGTTTTAAATACGTCAAATCGCCTACGATATAGACCTCCTGTTGTTTAGCTCGGTCTATGCACAAATGTCATATTTTCCGTTATGAGTCTTTCTTCTCCCTCGGTCCGCAAAAAGATAAACAAAGAATTTAATCAATCAGCTTTGTCAATTTCTTTGGTTTTGTCGGTATTAGTTTGATTTTTACCTGCGTAGGAACAGCAGAATTTTTCGAGTTTGCGAAAAGACTTAAGTCTACTCGGATAAATCTCTGAGATAAATCTCAAGGGACGTCTAGTGGTCATTTTCTGTCTTTACGTTTTACTTGTGGCTTGTATTGGAAATTCAAACGTTGTTAAGAAGTCGCGTGCTCACTGGCAAAATTAAAAATTCGCTGGGAAAACTCAATGAGCAAAAACTTGTTCGAAGTCAGTAGTAAAGACGCTTGTCGTTGATGTTATTCCCAGCCGGCAAAAACCTGTTCAAAGTCAGCAAAATAACGTTAAAACAAAGTTCTTTGAACTACTGCGAAGTTTAAACAAGTTTTTTGTCTTCCGACATTGTTTACTTTATGCCCATCATGAAAGAAGAAGATTAGACTAGAGAATGGTCGGTCTACGGGGAAATCAAGCTAAGAAAATCGGAATATAAAACAAAAATCGGACGAAATCGGGATTTACGACACAAAACTAGAAAGCTAGACTAGAGGAAGATAAGTTTAGTGTTTGAAATCTAAATTTGAGAGTAGTTGTAAAAGTGCTTCATTAAAGGCCGTTTTCCAAATGAAGACATTCCATTGGTGTGACGTCAATTTCTACCAATGGAATGTCTTCATTTGCATTCCGCGCGGAATTTTACTGTAATAACAAGGAAGTTTAAACTTCCTTGGTAATAAGAAACGGCCTTAACAAGGCTTTTGTAAACCTTTTGAAATACGGAGTGACGAGATAGTTAGAGAGATTATAATTGTAATATAATTTTACTTACAAAATAATCTCCTATTTTTCTCTTTTGAACAAATTAAAAGACAAGAATCTTCGATAATCCACGCTTTCTGAAGTATCTCCCTCACTGATCACGTCAACTGTAAATGATGTTTTTACACGTTTTCAGTTTTCAACTAAAATACAATACAACAATAACTATAAATGTTAATACAACACTCTATGGTTTTTATTACGGTTTACCAAAAGATTAAGACGAGTTTAGTCTCAGTTCAGTAAACAGAAAAATCGTCAAGAGATGGAGTGTGATTATACTCTCCAAAGTAATCCATATTAATGACAGTCTATAGTCTAATTATAGCAATTTGGCCTTGATGTGTTTGCCGGTAAGTTGGTGGCATTCCAACAATTTTTTTTTTTCGTTCCGAAAGTGAAATACCCCCTTCCCCCGGGTATTAGGCCGTATAATTGACGGTCTGAAATCGTAGTCCTTCATGCTATACACCTTTTCGCAATTAATATTTTGTGACACCATAAAATTATTCAATTTGAGAAAGTGAAAAAGAAAGAAACTTAATTATTCCGAAAATTATACATTATGCAAAAATAGCTAAAACTGTTGTAGGTGAAAGAGAAACATTGGTATATTGCACGAAAACGAGGCCATAATATGATTTGCTGTTACTATCAAACGCTGTAATAAAGAATTTACATTTTTAGCGGATAAGTTGGAATGGAAGTTCTTTACTTCCGAAAATCGAGAAATTGTTCAGAACTTAGAGAAAGGTGTAGTTACTATAGGCATTTCAGGATATCCCAGTGAGCAAGTCAGTAGTTAGTAATGAAGTTAGAACACTGCGGATTTTGAACAAGTTTTTGCCTACTGGGCAACCTCGTTTCCAGGGCTTCTTGCCTTTTTAAACACAAAGGCAAGAAGCCCTGAGAACGAGGTTGCCTACTGGGATGTTATATTGGATCAACGTTGAAACAACGTCAAAGAAGTCGCACCGTCGGTTTAACGTTGATTCGATAAATAGCAACACAAATTTTAACTCTTTGTTAGTATAGTGGGGTACCCCCAGAAATTTGTTAATTCATAAGAAGGTATTAGAAGATTCAGGGGGGAAAAAAGTCACAAAAGTATGATGCAGATTTCTAAAATATGTAAGAAAATAACCTCCTGAATAATATTTTTGTTATGTTACTTTCACAGCAAAATTTAAAAATTCAGGAAATCCACACCATACTAATGAAAGGTTAATAAGGGACACGCCAGGTCAGGTAATTTATACATACTGTGAGTTGGTTGACGTTATTGATCACGAAGAGACAATTATTGCCGCGAGTATTATAAAAACGGAACTAGAGATAAAAGTATGTTTGGTTTAGGCTTTGTAACTACACTCCATCGCAGAGTGTTATTATAAATGTTTTTCATTAAAAAGTTTGAGTATAAATTAATGTTAGTATTTGCTGTTGTTAAGCCTTGCTCTTAATGTTGCTTAACCCTTCGTTAGTATGATGGGGTAACCCCGGAAATTTGTTAATTCATGGGAATGTATTAGAAGATTCGGGGGGCAAAAAGTCACAAAAGTATGATGAAGATTTTTAAAGTATGTAAGAAAATAACCTCCTGAATAATAATTGTTGTTATGTTACTTTCACATCAAAACTTAAAAATTCAGGGGGTCCACACTATACTAATGAAGGGTTAACTTTTAAAATAAGTTTGGTACTGTTGCTTACAAACGTGTTGCTTATATATAAAAAACGCGTTTATCTTACAAATCTTCACAGTCGCTACGTAATACGTTTCCGAATATTCTACCAATGTCTTCTTTTGGATTCCTCGTGGAATTTTCCGCTAATGGAAATCCACCTTAATATTCAAGACTCAGATTCATACTCGAATTCACGTTCAATGGTTTGATCTGAAGAAGAGATTTTTAAGCGGCTTTAAGATCTGAAATATTGTCTGAAAGTGGTTCATTGCTACACGGTATTTAGGCTGTGGTTTAGGTCCTATTACTGCCTCTTTCAACTTTTTAAGCTGAACACTATACTCACAAAATACTCCTCCACAAGGGATGTCCGGCAGTTATATCCAGGTTTTGGCAATACAATGCATTATCATAAATGACAATACACAATACACCTGGGCCGTCTTTATTCCAATCTGGTCTAATGTTAGATATTTGCCGTAAATAATTTTTGATGAACATGTGGTCAATGAAAAAGAGGCTTTTGTGCAACTTTAAGTTCATTAACATTGTATTTGTATATACAGTACAATCCCGTTAACTCGGACCCTCAGGGGGGACTGGAAATTTGTCCGACTTAACGAATGTCCGAGATATCCGAAGTCTCGATAACTCGGACTTTCTTGAAAAGTACGACTT
>JAULBZ010004894.1:0-14107 GCA_032360805.1 Neoturris breviconis | reverse complement strand
TAACGTCTACCATAATGTCACTTTTTAGTCAGGTAAGTGCGGTAATCTTCGTATCAGGTCCGTAAAATAGACTTATCAAATTTAAAGGTCCATTGTCACTCCACCGTCGAGCTTAATTATATTTGAATTTGCGGTGACAATTTTTTTATTTGAGTGCGAATCTATTTTATTTATTCTGCCGTGGAATTCTTTATTTTGCCGTGGAATTCTTTATTTTGCCGTGGAATTCTATATTTTGCCGTGAAGTTTTCTTTATTCTGCCGTAGATTTCTTTATTTTGCCGTGGAATTCTCTATTTTGCTGTGGAATTGTTCATTTTACCGTGGGGTTTTCTTTATTTTGCCGAGGAATTCTTTATTTTGCCGTGGCACTTGTGGGCCACCGTAGTTATAGCACTAAATGATTACGCAGTCTGCGAGTGATACATGCTCTAATTGTCAGACTCTAACTATCAGACCTGCCACTCTGTGAGTTATATGCTCTTAATGCCAGGTTACCAGTTAATTTATGTTGCAAATATTTACGACATTAAATATTATTTGCAAAACATAGACGGCATCTTAAAAATTATCTTCTGGTACGTAAAGTCTTTATTATATAGTTACTTTTTTCACTTTTATTCAGCTGAAAGACTATCCTGATTTGGCGGTATCTATCTGATAGATTGCCAGTTGAAGCTGATGAAATTGGCAAACTTCCCGTTAGAGTAAATACTTGCAGACGGACATAAAAAGCCCATTTAACTGGCAGTATTGCAAAAGATGGCACTAAACAATAATGTTGATGTTGATGATCCTAATAAATCAAAGAGGAAAAGTGAGGGTATTGCTGATAAGGCTCAGTGTTCGTAATAAGAGCACAACTACTCACTAGAATGATATTTGAGCAAATCTTCAGGCTACAAAGTCTATGCTCAAATATCACACCTTCACAGTAATTAATGTGATCACTGAGTCTAGTTCATATCACTCCTGCTCATTTTATAGCAATAATTTTCAGCTTGAAAGTTCAATCCGAATAATGTATATTTGTATAGGTATATCAAAACGCTTTGATATTCGTATACTACCACGAAACAAGATATTGTTCTTTACCATTTAGTCTGGTATATCACAGTGAAGAATATTGCCACTTAGTGAGAAAGAAATCTAATTGGTGTGAGTTTTAGTACTTAGAAGAACAACAAATAATTTGTCTTTTTAGGTTGAAGCTATGTATAGAGATCTCTTCATCACTGTGTTTTACAAGCATAAATCAAAGCAGTGTTCCAAAGTAAAAGTACATAATCACTGCGGGCAGGAGTGTATGAGTTTAGTTTCAGGCTTTTCAAAACTTCTCCTCCGATGTTGATTATTTGCTCTTATATCGACTAGTGTAAAATTGTAATTACGATTTCTGTCTTTTAGAACACGATGCAATTAAAATTGAACGTTCAGACTTAGTGATGTACTTAGTTGACAAAACGTTTAGAGCAAAAGGACCGATAGAAGACGGTAGAAAGTTCTCCGAAAAACTTTTAAAAGAAGATGTAGGGAGTGCCAGGGCGATATTTACAGGTACACAAAAATTCAATTATCCAGTGTTAGAATCTATCTGTTGTTTAAAGTATGATCTCGGATACGAGGATCCTGATGAATTGACTGAAATGATCACGCAAGCTTTAAAGGAGAACAATAATAAGGGTTACCTAAATGAATACTCAGAGGATGTTCTGGATGAGATATTGGACAGTTTAGGTAAGGGTTATATATTTATTCAGGTACTATTGTACTGTCATAATCATTGATAAGTAAGTAAGGGTATTGGGTATGTATATATATTTAAATTTACCATTTACAAGTAAAATAGCCGGCTTCCAACTAAGAGAAAAGCAGTTGAAACAAAAATAAAATATTAAAAATAATAATAATAAAAATAACAATAAAAAAAGATTAAATTTGAAGAAAGTCAATTGTTGCATACTCGTTTTCAGGGCATTCTGCGCTCTTACCAATAGGTTAGAGGCTACGGTACCCTGGAGACAAGGCGAAGTAACTTTGGTTTTTAAATTCACAAACTTGCATTTTTGATTTAACGAAACAGACGTTGCAAACAGCGTGTTATTTCTAGCGGGTATGCAACTCCGCAACACGAAACACGCTTGGATATGGTTAAAACACGCTTGGATATGGTTAAATTTGCAAAAACTACACTCAAGCGTAATATATAAGAAAAACCAGACAATCATGAATATTGATATAAAACCAAAGCATAGTACTTTGGTGTTATTCCAACGCATGTATTAAGTATGAAACTTTCAACTCAGAGCATAAATATAAGAAGCCTTAGGCACGAGGCTGGTAGTGATAAATCTAGCATTGAATTCAGACCGTCGCCTAAATGTATAAACTCAACACACATAAAAGGTAAAAAAACCTGGCCTACATGTAGTCATTCGGATAAGTGCTAAATTTAGGAGAGAACAGTTGTAACAGAAAATTGACAATGTTTGAAAAACTTGAGATTACGGCATAACATTTTATTCAAGTTGCTGAAATTGCTTGTAACTTTCTTATTAATTTCGAAACTTTACGTGAGGAGAAGCCTAATTGCATTACATAGTATTGTAGGCACACTGGGATGGGACCCAGTGCACCTATTACAATTGGAATCATTTCAATCTTGTAGTTAGAAAACATAATTGGTAGGTTTCAAATCAACGGGCCAGATGTGTTTATTTGACTTTCTTGCTGATATTTACAAACGGACAACTAAATTCAACAATAGAGCATATCATTATTTCTTTGTTCCACATAATAAGATCTGGTTTATTATGTGGTAGTTTAGTAACTGTTTATACCGACAAATTCCACTAATACTCGTATTGATTACTTTTGAGCACATATTCCGGATCGTGGTGTTGTGATATGCGTGTTTCAGGATTGTGTTTCTTTATGTGAGCGATGAGTTCGGACTTTGCAACTACATCGTGTCTCAGTGGTAGATAATATCGTGCAGGCTTCTGTGTACAGCCACTAATTATATGGTTAATATCTGCGGTGTTGTATTTGCAAAGGCGACATTTGTTATTGTATCTTAGTTCTTTCCCCGCTTCTCGATCGCTCTTGTTGTAGGTACTTTGTCGGAAGTTCTTGGTCGTGTATAACTGTAATAAAACTTGATGTTGTTCTTTTTCGTTAACGGGCCATGCCTTGATGGAATTCATATTTTTGGATCCCGTGATAGTTTGTTAGGTAAGCCGAAAGCATTGTGAGCTGTTACTTTATGGTAGTCTGACAGTTCTGAAGACCATATTTTCCTAATTCTCGCGATATGATATTCCGACGATGTTCTCTTTTTATTTGCAGGGTCTGCGTATGACACGTTTTCAGTTACTCCTAGGTAACGGTAGCAAATCTTCTTCTTTTACTGGTTGGATTGTCAGTTGATTGGTTTCAAGTGGTTTATCAGGAGTAGTATTTCTCATTTTTTCTATGTGAAGGTAGGCACACTTTTCTTCACCAAAACACATTGAAATATCTTTTGAGAATGTGGTAACTATATCGAATTGCTTCTCTATTATTGTTAACGGTTGATCCAAAAAGTTTGAGGTTGTCTACAAAGAAGTTATGTGTGTGGTTGTAGTTACGAACCTTTCAATAGATTCAGTAGAAAGAAAAGCGAGTTAAGCGAAAGAACAAAGAGGATGATAAATAAGCTATCGACTTGTAGTATGCCTCGGACGAGCTTGATGACGTCACTAGTGATAAAACAATTTTCCCCACGAAGGTTAAGAATAGTGGCCAAAGATTGTGTTAGTCTTTCTATTACTTTTATGATGGTAGTTGGATCCTTTGCTAGATGTAGAGCAAATAACATCCACTTGTGAGGTATCGAACCATACCATGATTAAATTCCTTCTCTTTCTTTTCGCTTCTTTCAAGATGTTTTTATTTGTCACTAGTTGTTTTGTTGTATCAGGTACTCCTTGTATTCCTGCTTGTTCTTTAGCAATGTTCAGTTAGGAAAAGGTTTAAGCGACTGGTATATAACTTATACATAATATTGAGACAAGCGATTAGACGATAGTTTTTGGCTATATGAGTGTTCTTGTTTTTTGGTAGTAGAGTGGTATTTGCGAGTGTTAGCCATTCTGATAAATGCATGTCATCACTTAGGAATACTTGTGATAAAATTGGAATAGTTGTGATAAAATCGATATATTAAATTTGAAATGTTTATACCAAAAACAATTATTAGATCATTTCCTGGAGATTTATTCAGTTGTAACTTGTTGATTACTTTTTTTAGAATTTGTTCATCAATAGCGTAATCTTTTGTTGCTGTCGTTACACAGTACCCCTCTTTAAGTTTGTCCTTTCCTTTGTTAAAGTCAGTTGCATTTTCCCAGATACCTTTGTTGTTTTATAATTGCGTTCCTTCACGGTTGTTGTTTGATGATATCAAATCTTTTGTTGAATAGAGTTGTGAGCTCGTCTTTTAGTAGTTCTTCCTCTTAAGACTCCTTAGTTGTGTGTTAGTGTCATTAGCTGTGTATGTGTCTTCTGGCTTTTGGTAGAATGTTTTCATTGTTTATGTTAACATCTGTTAATGGGTTTTCATTAGAGTAGCCAATTCTGTTGTTATGACAACCTTACGTTTTATGATACGACTTGCTTGATCTATGAGATTTTTGTCTGAAAAATTACTAAGTTTTGGATGTAGATCGTACCCTAGTTTTTTCAAACGTTTCATATATCCCAGTTTCGGATCGGCCCTGGACATTTTAAAACACTCTAAGTATAAGAGCAAATAAATACGGCTATACTCAAAAGTTCCTCTCACGCAGTGATTATTCGATCTGTTTTGACTGCTGTAACAAAGAGTACTTATCGTATCTTGTATTATAGAGGTGGAACACGCATTCATAAATTTTAAAGATGAAGGATTACGAAACAATATATACGAGCGACTTGCAAAGAAGTTGAACAAAGAAGCGCGATTATTTGCTCACTTTTTGTTACCATATGAAGACGTTCAACATATAATTTTGGATAATCAAAATATTGAAGATCGCTTGATTAAAACTTTTAAAACTTGGGATAGAATCACTGAAGAACAATTTCGTACGTGGACACATATAAGAAAAATCTTAATGATTCTGAAGAAGCCAGGATATATCAGCTCAATTGAGAAAGGTGAGTGTGAACAAGGTTTAAAGAAACTAAATCTGACCAAATTCAATTAAACGACACAGATTGACTAACGATTAATTAATTAGCTAACGCTTTCAATGGATTGGTTTCTTCAAAATGAAATAACATTCGACTTACTATCTTTATGAATTTTATTTTTGCTACATTCACCTAAAATTCTATTTTTTCCGAATTCCCGCATACTGTAAATGATCGAATAAGTGATCGAAAAAATGCGTGATGGATTGCGCCTTTCAAAAATCTCTAATTATTCAAATTTTATAGATTATATTTAAGACCATTTTCCACTTCGGAAGATTTTCCGCAGAATGGAAATGAAACGGAGAATTCACATACGTAGAAATAAATATGTATTATATTTTTCTTTTTACGCATGCGCACTTTCCGTTCCGTTGGAAGAGTGGAAGACAGTCTTAAGATTATTTAAATTTCGATATATGTTTTTTTTCTTTTTCGGTTGCTGGTACTACTTACTATTTTTCTTAGCCCATATTTTTGGATAAGCCTTAAAAATATAAATTACTTGCTTGGTGTTTATTTGACAGAGGCGTTTATAAATCGTAATTTTCATTGTAGACATTTTTCTTTATATGATTTATATAATTACCTAAAATAGTTAGTTCATAATATATCTACGTCTCCGTTGTCTGTTATATATTGAAGAAGCTATGTTATATTGTATTTGTTCCATACATATCCAGACATTCATTAAAAACCGATAGCTTTTTAGGGGTGGGACGTCATGTTAGATGTCATCGACATGTTAAGTGGGAGTTTATACGAAAGGTGGGATTATAAAAAAAAGCGCATCATTTTTTCGAAAGGGCATTTAATCTATCCTTTTACGGTACTTCCTTTTACAAATGTAACGATTTGAAATTGCAAAGTCTTCGAAATACATATCCCAAATTGGGCTTGTTTGAATGTAAATTTGCTCTAGTTTCTGAAACATTCTGGGGCGTTAATCTTCTATATCAAATCAAATGATACCCACTTAATTTTATGTGAAATGACATCATGGGGCATTAAAGGTTTAGTGTGGATAATAACTGTAAAATAAGGTATTGTGTCCACAGTCTCCTTAAGAGGCTTGCCCTTTTTAAGATACTAGAAAAGTAGCTAACATAGAATGATTTCACCATAATGTAAAGTAAACATAACAAAACTTTTAAATTAATGCATAAGCGGAAATTTATTCTCAATAAACTCTCTTCCACAGCTTTGAATTTATGAGACAACCGCAAAAAAAGATGTAGTACCGTCCTCGATCATCTGCGAGTACTTGATGATCGGTTCGTTTGCTAAATGGGAATTTACTCTAGACAACAGTTTCGCCAGAAAACAAAAGGAGACATTCCATTAATAGAAAATTGACATCACACGACGTGTACCACGTGTAAATCCACATTAATAGATAAGAGGAAGACCAAACTCTCAGCTATCTGGTCTATGTTTTACGTAAAGACATGCTAGGCACGTAACATTCTGAAGACCCATTTAGCAAACTCTAATGTGACCTCCATTCAGTCATTCATTTGTTCATTCATTCATAAATTAATTAATTAATTTATTTATTTTAGAGTTTGCTGGAAGGGATAAGAAACAACCACCAGTTTCACAATCTACAAATGTGCAGCCATCCAGTGATAGTAAGTATAGTAAATAATTATCTAATGGACGTATCTTGGAAATGGCCGTAAATGGAAGATGACCACATTGTGTTTTTGACACACTAGAATTTTATACTGACATATATCTCGAAATAAGCCCAAAAAACCATCGTGGTCTCTAATCATTTTTGATACAACCAGTAGCATTCATTTTAGCCAATTAACCTTCATTGATGTATACAATCACACACCAATCAGCTTGATTCTATTATCTAGAAGAAAATTAGGTTGTTGAATATAGCTTCAAACCTGAATTTATTATAAAAATTGATTGATGGTTGATATCAGAGAGAATAATGTATTCTCGCAACTTACACAAAGGAATAATTTTTAGTGCCAAAGTCGAAAGAAAATACTGTATATATAAACACAGTTAAAATATGTTAAGATTTCTGAGTATATAAGTTTGTTTCCGAAAATCAACAGGCGTTGCGAAAGTGATATTAACGACATTACTTTTAGTACATATATTCTCATCGGTGCTAAGTACAATCAAGGAAGTTGAAATTATTGTGTTTTCGATGTTTCTTTTTGTGATTATTGTACAGAATATCAAAACGAATACGAATAGTTTCATTACATACATGTTAATACACCTTAACTTTATTTGGGTTGCGCGGGGATTTCCTTTTAATGACTTTTCTTATTTATACGCGGAAGTCTTTAAAATTTTGTGACGTTTAGGATAATCATGATCAAAATTTTAGAAATTTCCATAGCTATAGCACTTGATTTTCAAAGGTTATTGGTTATTTTTTCTAAACCACCTTTGAAATTGCCTGTTAAATCATTAATAATAGGCTTCAAACTGACAGCAATAAACTAACTGTGTCATTATCTTTGTGTTGACATTATAATTATAGTGACCTATTCGGTGACGTTATGACAGATATTTTTATATTTTGGAATTTTTGGTATTTATAAGATTTCAAAAAAATAAAGGAGTGGTTTTTGATGACAACAGAAAATTATTATAATTACCATGATTTGAATTTTTTTCGCAAAATCTTTATGCCCTAAAAATCCCGATTTCCGCTATTTTTCTGATTTTAGAAACAATCAAATTTATTACAGATTTTTGGTGAAACTTAGTATTGTTTCGGCCGAATTTTTTTAAAATCGGGATTTACTACAAAATCGAGATATACTGCAAGCCCTTGGCATTCAAATACTGAAGACAGAACATAAAAATATGAAACAGAGCTGCTCCAATTGCGCTTTAGATAATGCATGCTTTTCGAGAAATTGGATTAAAAAAAGGAAAATGACATCATTAAAAAATGCTGACATAAGCAAAAAATATTTAAGTCAAGTGGCTTCTCTGATGATGGACTATAATCGTACCAAGTTTCATGAAGTTCACTTTAGCAGTTCAAAAGTTTAAGAGCGGGAACGGAATCTGCCTTCTACAGCCTCAAAAGGCATATTGTCCCACATGATGTCCCACATGATTTTGGCTTACGCCGAATATGAACTGGTAAATACTCTCATAGTACATTATATATATTTGTGTGAATGTCCTGTTGATAGTGCAGATCCTTGTATCAATGAAGGTACCGAGTTGGCTTTCCTACTTTATTTTTAACCAGATTACATTTTGTATCTTTTGATTTTGATTTGCGTCAGGAAAAATCGACTCATTCTGACGTGTTTATATAGTTTTTGCAGTTTCAGCCTCAAAATATTGTTATTTTATTTTGGGAGCCTCTGGTATTTGTTTCTAACGTGCATTGTGCATTTGTAAATAACTTGAAAACTTTGCTATGATTCTTTTATAGACAAAAAACATGTGTTAATATTTTCTGTAACTCTCTGTTGTTACGGTTTTGTATATTTACTCCAATCATACTTTGGTGACAAACATCTCAGCTGTGTTCTTATTTTGTTCTTAATTTTTTCTAAATCTCAGTCTGGATGTTCTTATAATAGGGTTCTTTTAAAAAAGCGTGTACATGATTTTCTTATTTCCCTTATTAGGAGGTAAAGAAATTGAAAAACGATCTCAAGATCTTAAAAAATTTTACCAAGACGATTTAGAAGATTGGAAACGGGTTAAATCATTCAAAACGGAATGCGAAGAAGCAAAACGAAAAGAAATATATGTTCAGCTCATGATGGGAAAATTGCTGGATGCTCATGAGAATGATAAAGAACACTTTCTAAGATCAATGTATCAACCAAAAGAACCGATCGAAATGGACCAGTTTATTGATAAAAAGGATAAACTTATCATTGTCAGTGGTATTGCAGGTATTGGTAAGACGTCTTTTGTTGACTCGCTTGTATTAAACTGGGCAAATGGGATCATGTACCAAGAATATAAGTTTTTAATCAAATTGAGTTGCAGAGAACTGAACGTTTTAAACGATATCAAATCACTAGAAGATCTTTTAAATCGTCATTATCCTGATAAACTTGGTGAGTATATGCTTAGCAATTCTGGCGAGAAAACATTGATCATACTTGATGGTATAGATGAATTTATCTATTTGCAAGATATAATTGGTATGTCGCAAGTTGGACCGAGTAAAAATACTCTTGTATCCGTCGTGTTCGAACTTATAAATCCTAAGGTGTCTCGTCTGTTGAATAAGACTGCTGTCTTGTTTGGTCGACCAAAAGCGTCAGAACAAATTTACAATTATTTAGATAGGAAATTCAACGGCAAATTCAAAAGAGTAGAGATCACCGGGTTCAACAAAGAATGTGTCAATAAATACATAAATCAACAATTTGCTAATAATGAAAAACAAGGTGAAGAGTTGAAGCGAAACATAAAGGAACAAGAATATCTACAGGCGATGATTCGAATACCGGTTTATGCGTACATCTTGTGTAATGTATTTCAAAGTGGCGAAAGGATTGATGAATTGAATACAGCAACAAAACTGTACATTGCATGCTGTCTAGTTTTTTTAAGAGATCATATGAGATATAATGAAGGATCAACTGAAGCATTGATTGATATGTGCCGTGACGAAAAGATTATTCAAACCATTTTAGAATTAGCAAAGTTTGCATATAAATCGCTCGTGGAGCAAAGAATTATATTTAAAGCGAATGAATTTGCTGATTTGGAAAAGCTGTTATATATTAAAGCATCTGGAATTTTTGAACAACACAGGGGAGATGAAAATGGCGACATATATCAATTCAAACATTTAGTACTCCAAGAATTTCTATGTGCTATACACATATTAGCAGAAGGTTTAGATATTGAAAGGTTCATTGATGAATCTCATCTTAGTAACAGCATTTTGATTTTTGTTGGATTAGTTGGTCTTCATCAAGATAGATCTGAAGCTTCAGAATACTTAAAAGAATTTGCTAAAGCATTTGCAGGTAAGACTGACGCCGGAAGTACCAAAACTGCTGAAAGTCGAATGATGCAATTGACACCTATTGATAAAAGTCATCATGTACCTCGCGAACTTCTATCTTTCGTGTATGAATATCATTGTAGTTTATCAAAGCATCTTAAAGAGCATTTCTTGGAAAAGAGCATGCGTTTTGAAGAAATTAAACATCGCCATCAATTTCAAGAGTTGATATATTTTCTTGACAATGTAAAGGTGAATAATATTTCTCAAATAACTATAAATATACGCGATCATCACATGTCTCCTAAGGAAATAAAAGAAATAGTACCATTTATGGCAGCTTCAGAACGTGTTACCCTTCAAAGCAACCAATTGGATTTGTTTCATTCCCTTTCTGAAGTAATTTTGAGAGCCAATACGCAAGATTTTTCCATAAGAGAATTGGATCTTGTTGATTCTGTGCTGAGTGACGACATCATTATCGCACTTTCAAAATGTATTCCATGTTTAGAAAAATTACGTCTTCATTGCAACAAAAATGTAACATCAAAAAGTTGCAATGAAATGTCAAAGTGCATATGTGATGCCTATGATGGTACTAAGAACTGTTTAAAAATGTTAATAATTAAGAATATTAATGACGATATTATCATTGCACTATCAAAATCGATACCTTGTTTAGAAACATTAGATATGATGGACTCCCTACATGTAACAGCAAAAGGTTTTAAGGAAATATCAAGTTGTATATGTGCTGCTTACGACGATGATAAAAACTGTTTAAAAGAATTGCAGCTTCAGTTTTGTAATCTTGATGATGATAGTATTATTGCGCTGTCAAAATCGATACCTTGTTTAGAAACATTACATCTAAATACAAACAGAAATATAACAGCAATTGGTTTTAATAAAATATCGAAGTGTCTTTGTGATGCTTATGATTGTAATAAGTACAGTTTAAAACTTTTGAATCTTGGTGGATGCGAAATGGATGACGATAAAATTATTGCTCTGTTAAAATCGATTCCTCTTATACCAGAATTAGATCTGACTTTCAATATGTCTATTACATTAAAAGGTTTCAAAGCAATATCAAAATCTTTATATGATGCTAATGAGTGTGGAAAGCTCTGTTTGAAACGATTGATTCTTAATGAATGTGGTATTTTCTATGACAACGAAAAAAAAAAGATAATAGAGGATATTGTCAATTCTGTTCATATTGAATATACTAGTGGGGTGATGTGGGTTGTATAAGCGGGAGGGAGTAGGATTTTCTTTCGGATGTGGGGTGAGGGGGAGGGAGGGCTGGAAATTCTTCCTAAATTATTATGCGGATGGTGGAGGGATAAACTAAATAAACATGATACCGACGGTACTTTTTTCTCACTATCTTCAGGGTTTGCGTACCAGGCAAATACGTAGGACAAGCCGAGTAGTTAATCTATTCTAACTTCACGCTATTTTAACATGCATATTTTTTCTTTTTTTTTTTTTTGGGGGGGGGATTTTGATTTCGTATTCGGGAGTAGGGAGGTAAATTTGCCTTCCTCCCATAACACACTCCATACCTACCTTTTGATAGAACCATGATGATTTCCAGCGCATAATTAGCATTTTGTCATCATGACAAAATAAGTGGTGCGAAAATGTTTTGTTAAAAAAATATTTTGGCAGGATGTTTTTCAAACATTAAATATTTGATAAAACATAGGAAAAGTCTGAAAATTTGGAAATCAAATCTTATTCAGAACAGAAGTTATTAAAAAAAATCCGGAGGGGAATACCCTCCCGAAACCAAAATTGGGTTAGCGTGTATTTTAGCTTTTTAATGAGTTGACTGTTTTATGTCGTTGTTGATTTCCTAAAAGTTCATAAGCGGGGCGTTGAAATAAGCTTCCTCCCGTTTATTTGATACTGCAGATTATTACGATCATGCATATATTTTAGATTAGAACAGCAGGAGCGAGTTTTAAATCGTTTCAAATTATTCCGACTTCTTTTTTGACCGTACCACCATTTCTTTAGAAATAATTAGCTCATATTATATACATTTTTTTTCAAAGTTTTCTAAGCTATCGTTTATTTTATTAGAGAACAATGTTGTAAATGGCTACAACTCTGTCAAAATTGGCCATATCACGCCCAAATTAGGATTACATATCCCTGCATGCGCACCACGTCAGATCACCGTTTCAACCCCCCTCATATACTTATTACATAAACTTTCGAATGAATGGCTTATACGACTAGAAATGTTATGACTTTTCCTATAACTAGGATTTTTTTTTTTTTTTTTGGTAACTAAAGACAATTTCTATATTATAAACAAATTTCTGACAGGTGGTAAAAAAAAATTCCAAAAAATATTTTTCTTTCTCTTATTTTTGCTTGAAAAACGTCCTAACCAATTATGGTGACCAAAACATTTTTCACCTAATTTTTCTTTTTACACCTGTTTTTACTTGATGGCATTATCCTAATCAATGACGTCATTTAAAACATAATTATGCCAAAATATCAATTATGTGTTGACCTAACATTCTGGAAAGTTTTCACACTACTGAATGGTCATATCAAAAGTTACAAAGGGCTGGTTGAAACAACCCCCCTCCTAGTATTGAGGAGCCCCCAAAAGGCTCAGTATTAATAGGGTTAAGTAATATAATATAATTGGCAAGTAGTGAATAGTCTATTACTACCGTCAAATATGTTAAGTTTTTACCTTTTAATCTTTAGGTATTTGTTTTTATTATTACTGTGTTGCGTCATGTCTTTTCCTACTTCTCTGATTTGTGCAGTGGGCTATTACGTAAATATCTTTAGTTTATGCACTAATTTATAATAATTTATGAAGATTTATTATAGTGGAAAATGTCAAAAATTATGCGGCACCCAAACGTGTATAAGCTCCCACCGCAAATAACGTTTTTAAAAGTGTTATATTCCATCTATTTGCACAAAAATAAAGTTATTGCATTGTAACAAGTTCAAGTTTGAACATTTGTGATTGGGTCTAGTATAGGAATCTATGGCTTATAATTGGTGATAGACATAACATCATTGTTGATATGCACTAGTCTCTAGAAAAATAAATCTACGTAATAGTTCTTTAACCCTCCTCTCCTGTCATACTTTTTCATAACTTTTGAATGAATGGCTTATATGACTGGAGATTTTGGGACTTTTCTTATAATTTATCTAGGATCATTTTCACAATTTTTTTTTTTGGTAACTGGGAATAATATTTCCTTAGTAACTAATATTTTGACAGGTTGTAAAAATTATTTTTAAAAGAAAAACATTCTGACCAATCATGGAGCCAATTTATTTTTACCCAATCATTACGTAGTTTCTTTGGACTGTCCTGTTGTCTGTTATATACATAAAAACTATTTTCCGCGTTTCTATTCTCAATGCGGTGCTGTATTAGCCGGGTGGGAGTGATTTGTTGCAACAATTCGTTGCGGACGGATGGAAGGACAGATGAAAGAAAGGAGACAAATTTGGTAAACAAATAATTTGCGAGATTGAACAACAAATGTCACTATCCATGAAATTGAAGTTATTTGTGCAATGCAAGGTACAAGAATAAATGAAACTTAAAATCTAAGTATATTTCGATAGACCTTTCCCTTGGAAGTTTACCACCACTAAAAGAATCGGAATCAAAAAGAAATACCAGAAGCACCTAGTTTTTAAAGTAACTTTTTCATGCTTTTATTAAATGCATTTAATTTATTACAACACTTAGAACAATTTATGTTATAATTAAAGGTGAGTAAATACCAGTAATAGAACAGTAAATACCCCCAGCCGGCAAAAACCTGTTTAAAGTCAGAAAAATAACGTTAGAACAACGTTCAAAGAACGTTGCTCTAACGTTATTTTGCTGACTTTGAACAGGTTTTTGCCGGCTGGG
>JAULBZ010004893.1:0-14107 GCA_032360805.1 Neoturris breviconis | reverse complement strand
GAAAGTGATGTTACACATTATTGGGTACACACTGACCACTGAAGGGAAGCAGAAAGTGATGTTACACATTATTGGGTACACACTGACCACTGAAGGGAAGCAGAAAGTGATGTTACACATTATTGGGTGCACACTGATTACTGAAGGGAAGCAGAAAGTGATGTTACACATTATTGGATACACACTGATCACTGAAGGGAAGCAGAAAGTGATGTTACACATTATAGGGTACACACTGATCACTGAAGGGAAGCAGAAAGTGATGTAATACATTATTGGGTACACTGATCACTGAAGGGAAGTAGAAAGTGATGCTACACATTATTGGGTACACACTGATCACTGAAGGGAAGCAGAAAGTGATGTTACACATTATTGGATGCACACTGATCACTGAAGGGAAGCAGAAAGTGATGTTACATATTCTTTTGTTGCTGTTACCAAGGAAGTATGTAGTACTTTAAATTATGTGATTTAAACCCTAACCTAATAGATGACAGGTGACATCACTTTCAACCAATGTAACAACTTCATTAAGAATTCGAGCAAACACATATTTGACTAGTGGAGATCTGCCTTAAGCTTTGTAATTTATTAAACAAAGCAGTATGAATTGACTTTTATTAAACAAAACATTTACTACAAAAGCCAATAGAAAATTGATGTCATGTCAATTTCTACCAATATAATGTCTTCTTTTGGATTTCACAGTAAATGTTTTGCCTAGTGGAAATGAACATTAAAGTAACTTGATGTGCACAACATGTCAAATCAAGGTCGAAAATAGATCATCGAATGATATAATATCGATGTATATTCAATATCCATCAGACATCCTGTGCAGACAAGGAATACACATACTCTTCGCATGCCTTGTATCCTTCTTTACATGATGAACATCTCTCACAATGATAAGTTGCAGTAGATCGCCTATAACAGTGTGATAAAACATGTTACAACTAGCCAATAAAATCATAAAACGTAAACCTATTTGTCACCAATGAGCACTCAGGGGTTAAAACAATGTCTGAAAATATTTAGAAAAACCTCTCATCCAAGGTGATGACCAGCATTTATTTTAGCAAAATTTAATTATAATTTGTCTGGTGACCATAAACCTTGATAATATGTGTAATAAATCTACATAATAAATCAGATGTGAACAAATGTAGGAAAGTGCACATGTTTCTTCTCTATCATGGTCACACTACCTATATATAAATTTAAATGCGTGTTCTAACTATTTTTTATATTTATTGACCGGTTAAGTTTCAACAATCAGTGGGCGGATGTCTATCAGTGGGCGGATGTCTAACAACGTGCACGTTGTTAGAATTACAATTACAAGAATTCTAGATAACATTTTTCCATTCTGATTTCGGTTTTAGACAGCTATTGTGTTGCTCTTTAACATAGTTCCTGGGTTTTTATAAATAATGCTGCAAAATATTAAAGAAATCATCGTCCAAAAATTCCGGAAAAAAATCAATTTTCAAAACTTCTGAAAATCGGGAAAAAGTTTAGAAATCTTTACTTTGACATTTCATGTAACTTGACTAAGTTTCATGTTATAAGTATTTTTCAAACACAAGTTATTGGAAAATAATGAATCGTTGATTTATATGAGATTTCCCTATGTGGAAATTGGTGGCCTCTGGTTATGACATATATTTTTTGATCCACTGACGTAATCAAGCTGAAATTCTCACAGTGTGTATGTGTTATAGATAGTTGGAAAAGTCAGAAAATTTCAATACTATTGCTTTAGTGGTTCAGACATTATAAAAAGAAAAGTGATAGGGGGCGTTTTCCCCCACCCATCACCTGGTTGAAATAGGGTTAAGTCCCATTGACACCAGACAATTTATCGTATAAGATTAATCAGACATTTTTCTGTTACAATTAATCATAGAACCCATGCTGTTTATACTATAAAGATTTCTCTTTTTAGAAAAGCTCTTTCAAGCGAGCGCAATGACTTCCAAAAATCATTTTGAATACACAGATTGATTAAAATGCTATGATTAATCGTAAAAGTTAAAAATCATATAAGATTAATCGTAGGGTGTGAAAAATGTCTTGATTTTTTTGTTTACACTTTACAATTAATCTTATATGACAACAGCACTTTGGGTGATAAATGTTTGAATTGACCATTTCAGATACTTAAGTTGCATCCAATATCTACATAAAAGATTATTACATAAACTGTCCCATACCACTGGCCAAAATAAGAGCCAATAATCACTGTGGAGGAGTAATTATTAAGTATAGCCTTAGGCTACAAAGCCTAAAGCTATGCTCAAAAATCCCTCCTCCAAAGTGACTATTTACTCTTATTACGACCACTTTATAAAGAAATCAATTAAGCTGTCCATAGCTAATTGTTTGTTTCGCGTAGCCCGACTACAGAAATAAATAGTGAGTCGGTCGGTCGGTACAGATTTTTTTTGGTTAAAGTCTAGAGAAAAGAATACTTAAAACTGGCCTATATCTAACACTTTTGCTCTGTTTTAAATTATACCACATGTCAACACATATCCATATATATATAATTACAAACATTGTGTAGGGACAACCTAAAATTGAACTACAAGTAAGGAAGAAGAACAGCATGCAATCGTAATCCAATGGACTTAAAGGGAAATATATCTAAAAGATGGGGATTTTCCTGGGTAAATTTGTTTTGACACATGATCAAATAACGGAACATGAAAAGTCGAGACAAATATTTGGGGGAAATATTAGTTGAGGAAAAGAGAAGGAGAAAAAAGACTATGGTAACCAGCTATGGTAACGTTTTCATTTTCTAATTTAGCTTACAGCGTTTCTTGTTTATATGTGGGCTAGATCCCAGGGATCCGCTACCGTAATATTTCACGCAAGCAATTCTCCCGCACATGCCATCATTAAAAATTCTCGTTCAGAGATCCTTGTTCAGAAAAATTGTACAGTCAGTATTTGTCGTAATGTAAGGTCGGTAGATCGGCTGTTTTCAGTCCAAATAAAAATATTTTAAATTTTATTGACTCAAAGTTTTGCACTCAGCACACAAACTTACGGTCGGTTGGGTTACGCAAAACAAACAATATTTGCAGGACAGCCTTAATTGCAAATTCGTTGACTCATCCCAGTGGGCAAAAACTTGTTCAGAGTCGGCAGTGAAGACACTAGAACAGTTTTTTGCTCACTGAGATCAGTTCTCTCAGTTTTCAGTTATCTTTTGTATCTACTGACACTTGATAATGAATCTTAAAGTAAAAATATTAGGTGGTTGAATCGAGAGCAAATATAATCACTGTGAAGGAGGGATTTTTGAGCATAGTTTCAGACTTTGCAGTCTGAAGCAATGCTCAAGAATTACTCCTCCATAGTAGTTATTCGCTCTTTTTTTGACCGGTGAATATTCATCATAAATTACTTACCAAGCACAATAAACATGTCTTAACTCACACAATGGACGCCAACCTTTTCTTGTAGTTACTGAAAATCTGGCAGGACAAACAGAACTACTATTTATACACTGTAGCAAGTTTTCACACCATGTTGTGTTAATTCGACAAGACAAAAAGTTACTGGTGTGTCTTGAAGCAGAAGCCATTATAGTGTCACACTCTTCTTTGTAACTAACACATGCGGAAATAGCAGAACAAAAATATGCATTCGCTTTTTTACAAAGTGGCCCGTATTTCGCTGATGCATACATTAATACTATATCAAAATTACATTCAGCTGTATGCGGTACACATCCTGATGCCATTGGACAGTAATAGTGACCATTGGGGCATGGTTTATCAATGGTACCATTATTTGATCTAAATATAAAAACAAAATTAACTTATTAAGCAAAAACTTGTTCAAAGTCTGCAGTAAAGATGTTACAACAATGTTAAAAATGTTGTACTAGCATCTTTGCTACAGACTTTGAACAAGTTTTAACGCACTAGGAAAAATGTGATTTTTCTTAAAGATCATCGAAGAATATCACATGAGGAGTGTTTTTGAGCACGGTTTTTACCCTTGCAACTAAAAACTACATGTGGATGAGTGTTTTTTAGTACAGTCTTCAGCCTAGCAGCTGGAACTGAACAATAGGAACTGACAGAGATCATCGCATTACCATTGTATCCCATTAAAATTTTGGATTGTATTCTTACTTCAGTAAGGAGCCATCTCCAAAATTCGTTTAGAAAAGTAAAATTCAATAATTTTGAGAAAAATTAATCTATGATGAAGAGTGTTAAGTCAATGAGCATTGATTCAGCACTTTTACCCTGGTAAATTTTGGAGACGGTCCCTAACTTACTTTATTTACCACAAATTCCCTATACCAAATCTATTTAAAGGATTTAAATATTTTCAATTTCATCAAACTTACCTTAAGCCATTGTGCAATTTTTCCAAAAAGTTTATCATATAATCTAAAGAGCAACTATGTTGATGACCAATGCATTGTTGTACTATTTCACAGTAAAACATTTGCCTTCCTTGTGAATCAACAGGACACTTCTTTCCCCATGGTGTATTCATTTCAGTGGCAGGCTTAGATAATGATGTAAAGCAGTTAGTTAGATTTCCCATGCATGTCTTTGTGTAAGGACAATAGTAGGGTCTCATTTCAGAGTAACATTTCAATTTGTGCATGTTCTCTTTCACAAATCTTTCAAGAACTTCATCTACATTTGATTGACTTAAAGCTTCGTCACATTTGTCGTTAAGAAAACTGCATGTTTCATCCCGTTCTGTTTGAATACATCTTTTATCTATATAAACAGAAAGTAACAACAATTACGCTTGATTAAGCAACCCTCTTGGATAAACGGGGGGGAGGGGGGGTTTGAGGGGGGTTTGAGTTAATTTTATAAAACAATCACCTCTCGATTAAGCAGGAGCACCTATATTATTATATAAGCGATAGAGACGCTTATTTAAACATTTTTTCTTGATATTATGCACAACTATGCCAAGTTATATCCCAATTGCAAATAGATGTTGTTGTAAAAATATGTTATAAGGGCCTTGCTTGGTATGAGCAAAGTAAAATATATTTTACATATTAATTCCTCCTACTTGTGTTTAAGTACCTTTCACACATTTTATTCCTGTCAGGCTGCAAACTAATTTAATAAACGCCCCTCCTAAAATAACCAACTGTCTCAACTGTGTACCCCCTCCCCCTCCTCCTCCCATCCCCTCCTCTGAATCAAAATTTTTAAATAAGCACCCCTGGAGCTTAATTAAGCCTAATTATCATACGTTGACTTTATGCTTATAAAAATCTTATGCAAAAAGTATGAAGAAAATCTTTTAAAATCTTTTACATAAATTATGTATGAACTATTCAATTTTGAAAGAGTTCCTATCTTTTACTTCACAAAGGGGTTTTGATTGTTTTCTTACTTTGTGAAAGATACGAGGTTTTTTTCAAGCTAAAAATTACAATGATTATGAAATTTTATGATTTAACGTGTAACATTTTCTTGACTCAGTATTGTGATCATGCCTTCAGAACAAGGCAAAAGCTAAAGATAATCAAAGTACTGTAACGTATGGTATTGAAATTGGCCAAACTGAGCCAATTTTAAACCCAACATAGAAATGATTAGCATACACCATACATCATATTACTATGCATACACTAAGAATAGTGTTCCTGTACATTGTCAGGGTGATATATTTAATAATATAAATTTAGAATATAATGCTATGAACATGATGCTCTATGAACTATTATATAAGTTATAGGTTTCCATAGGATGTGTTCATAGGCAACACAATATACATAGGCTATATATAATGCTTAATGTGATAAAGAAATAAAAATGCTACTTGTCAAAAACAATAATAAGGGTCTTTTTTAAATATAATTAACAGCTTGCGCGGGCTTATGGATTTGTGCAGACCGTAGATCAGTAAATATGTAGCAAATTAAAGATTTCCTAACAACGTTTGATGTAAATCATTGCAAGTGTAAAAATGACATGACAAAGTGAAATGACAAGGTTTGGTTTCATTACCTTTGAAGAAAGAATTAAAAAAATATATTTTTAATACAAACAGATTGGTTTTTATTAGCTTTCAAAAGATCTGCTAAAATTTTAAAAATACAGAAACACTAAACAATGAAACAATACAATAGAAGAATTTGGATGAACTTCATTCCAAACTTGCTTTATTGTCATTATATTTCTAATTCACATTAGGACTGATTAATAATGTTATAAAACCATTAAGTAATTAGGTTTTATGACCCTTAAGTGAATAGCATCAATTTCAAAATCGAAGGAGGAAGCTTCCCAAAATCAAAATGGAGAATTCAATTCCTAAAATTCTAAAAATTATTTTTAAAAAAATACCTATCTATTTTGTCATTGATTTTTTTTGTATCTAGGAATACCATAAAATAATAATCCCGCTGTTTGAATATTTCCACCTCTCCAGTAATCCCGCTCTTTTTAGGGTGTTTAAAAAAAATAATCCCGCGTGTGGAAATAACTTTATTTCCTTACGAAATGATCCTGATCCCGCAGTGGGATTATTAGCATAAGCTTCCCTTAAATAAAAAAAATAAATAAAAAAAAATTCTCAGTGCAAATAATGATTGTTGAATCCTTATAAACATTTTGGTATAACTTTTGGTATGTGGTCACAAACTCTCTTAGAAATTAAAATATTAAAACAATTTCTAAGTCCAAAATGTGACTGTGGTTAAAGTCTCATAGCAAATTCAAAGGTCAACAAGTCAGCAACTTAACTTTTAGGTATAACTTTTAGGAGAATGTCTCAGAGTTGACGAAATCAAAAAAAATTGCTGATACCAAATTTCAAGATGACACCACGCCTCTTTGGTCCATAAGACCAAAAAACACAAATTCTTTGCCAGAAACTCGGACCCAAGTGTGAAATCAAAAAACGCTTTGACGAGCACATCTAAAATATCGGGAAGTGTCTAAATGAGAGATACTTTTCTCAAAAAATGGAAAATGTTTGGCCAATCAAGATGGCTGCCACACAGTGAACATAGAAAAGACCTAATTTCCTACAACCCCAATCACTTATATCTTCACCAGTATTCATTCCTTTGAAGTGAAATTTTCAAATACTTCAGTGATATTTCAAGTGATTTTGTATCTTAAGAAAAGCGAGACGCCGAAGACACAAAGTGATAGTAGTAGCTCATCCAAACTTTGTTTGGCGGGCCAATAAAATTATACCGCAAAATTCAGTGGTCGAAATAAGATAATAATCACTGTGGAGTATGATTTTTTGAGCATAACTTCAGGCTTTGTACTATGCTCAAAGATCACTTCTGCACATTGATTATTTGCCTTTATTTTTTACCATATTAACATGAACACTGGATTTTTTATTTAAAGGTAGGTATAATCTTGATGGAAGTGGAACCTCAGATGAGTGGAACTTAAGAGAAATTTGATCCCTTCCTGGATGTACATTAACTTCTCCGCTTATGTCAAACTTTCACTGCTAAAGAATAATTTTTTTGAGAGTTAACATAGAGCTAACAAAGTCACATATAGATTATGCAGAAAATAAAGCCACCTGCAAATTGGTCATGTAGTGGTCCAAATAAAGAAATAATGACAGTGGAGGAGAATTTTTGAACATAGCTTCATTAATAGTTAATGTGTTTTTATTTTTACTTTTTCCAATAAATTACAATTCCATATCTTATTTTAGTTTAGAAAAGGCTAGTTTTAAAGACAGCAATTCACGTAGTACTAACCTGCACACTTTTTCCTGCAACGATGAGTATCACAGTAGCTAAAAATAATAAAAAGATTTTTTACCCAGTAAACACATGAAGGGAAGCGACTGTCTCAAAAATAAAATCAACAGAGAGTACTGAATCAATGGTCTTGCAATGACCTAACACACTTCTGCACTGATTAATTTTTGTTGAATTTTGTCAATTTTAGTTGACTTAGCCCTAACAAAAAGGTTGGTTTTGGAGCACAATTTTTGTCCCTTAACAACCCTTAATGTCTCGGGAGGAATTGTTAGATGTAACAGAATCTCTTGCTTACATTTCAGCAGTGTTTAGCTGCAATTCATTACTGCCAAAAGCAAATACAACTGTGAAAAACATTAGGTGCCAAAGCTGAAAGCAATGTATTTATTGCTAAGTATAAATACAACTATATCATTTTAATAGTCATCTATGCTATTAGCAAAAGTGGTGCAATTATAATTCAACTTATAAAACTAAGCTTAAGATACGTTTACAGGATACATTCATTCGGGCCGATTTTGGCTACCATCTCGAAAAATGGACTACGACTCAAAAAAATTTGTACTCTTTTTACAGATCTTCTTGTGATCAGCCTGATTAATCGTAGCGTGTAAATGTAGCTTTATGGTATAAACCTTCGCTTAGTTACCTTTGCTTTTATCTCTGTCAATATACATAAAACATGCACAAAATATAAAAGAGTCAGCTTGGTCAATACAATCAGTATTTATTCGTCAGTAATATATGCACTGTTACAATTTAATTCTCAGAAGTTTCAAACATTGAGATTTGATTGCAAAGTCTATAAACGTGGACTTTTTTAATCGTTTCCCTCTCTCAAGACCAGTAACCAGTAATCAGTAACAACTTACTATCTATCAGTTGTTAAATCACCGCCACCGCCATTGCCACTGCCAGGAATAACGGTCTCTGTTTTATTAAGAGGACAAGACATGCTACATTTTGCATATGCTTCCACTACTCTGTAAAATGTAAGAAGAAAATAATTATGTCAACAGCATTGTAGTAACAGTATAAGAGTAAATAATCACTGTGGAGGAGTGATTCTTGAGCACATCTTCAGCCTTTGTAGCTATGCTCAAAAATCACTCCTCCACATTGCTATCAATTATTTCCATTGACTAAATCTTCTCCACAGTTTTATTTTAAACAACCAGATATATTTCAAATCTTACAAAAATGTGATTCCAATTTTTAGAACATATATACCGCTAACATTACATTAATAGGATTCTGTTTAAGTTACAAACTTCCTACACAACCTTCAAATTAACGGTTGAACTAAGGTTTCAGCTTCAGCTGAAAACTGTACTCAAAGACACTCCTCCACAGGGGTTGTCTGAACATTGCTTTGAGGCTTGCCAGTCCGATGATGACAAGTTTGAGGTGAAAATATTGAAAGTCTATTTCACATGGACTATTTTCGTCTCTTTGTTGATGGTGGGGGAGGGGGTTACAGTTATATTCTGAACCATAAGAACGTTGTTCTAACGTTATTTTGCTGACTTTGAACAGGTTTTTGCCGGCTGGGATTACTTGGTCCATTAACTTCCAAAAGAAGTAAAAGATTTATAAATTGTTTTAATAGATTGTTTTGATGACATCATAAATTGACCCACTTAGCATAAAAATATGACATTCCTTGTAATCCAAAATAAAAAATAAAATAAAAAATGTTTTTGATGACTTCATTATTTTGGTGATGACGTCATATTTTCGGACCAAGAAAATTTGATTTTTTAATATTTTTTTCCTGCTAAAAAATACAATTAAAGGTACGGTATTGAAAGTAGCCCACCAAACCAAGTGAAAGTTAAACCTAAGCACATAAATATGATTTGCATACACACATTATACGTCAGTGTTTGAAACATGTCTTTATTAAGATGGTAAAGTTCCAGTTCAAATAAACTATTGGAACACCTTTTTGAAAGTAAAATTATATCCGGTCACTGTGGAGAAGGGTAGTGAAATTTCATCCAAGATAAACACCCAACTTTTATATAGCATTAGGAGAATATCCTTGCATTAGGATTTCATGTCCTTATTAAATTGATAAAGTTTCAGGTCAAATAAGCAATTGGAACACCATTATCAAGGTAAAATTATGTCAAGTCACTGTGGAAGAGAGTAGTGAAATTTCATATCAAGGATAAACACACAAATGTTACATGGCATTAGGATTTCATATCCTTATTAATTTGGTAAAGTTCCAGTTCAAATAAACAATTGGAACACCTTTTTGAAAGTAAAGTTTTGTCAAGTCACTGTGGAGGAAAGCAGTGCAATTTCATATCAAGGATAAACACACAAATTTTACATGGCATTAAGTTGATAAAGTTTCAGACCAAATAAACAATTGGAACACGTTTATCAAGGCAAAAATTATATCAAATCACTGTGGAGAAGGGTAGTGAAATTTCATATCATAGCCTGAAGCAATGCTCAAAATAACTCCACAGTGGATATGAATTACATATACACTTAATGCATTTTGTTTTAAATGTACTTACAAACCTTACACTTAATATATTAAGTTAACACTTAATAAATTATTTCAAAGTAAAAGTGGTTATTATTTTAAAGTAAAGGTGGTTGTCATCATGTTATTAAAATTAATAAGAAATAAAGAATAATGAAATAGAAAGATGACATATTCATTAAAATAATTTATTGTGTATTGCCATTATATTATTTCTAATTTGAATTAGGATTAATTAATGTTATAAAAATCAACATATTAATTTTTTTTTAAAAAAATATTCCTCTGTTGATTAAAAAATTAAAAATTTGTACTCAATGGTTTTATCAAAGTGGAGACTTCCATTATAAAAGTCATAAAAAATATCACTCATCAATCTCAAAAATTTGAGGAAGAATCTTCCCCAACATACAAAATAGTCAGTCTCATGGTCAAAGTCAAAGTCTCATAGAAAATTAAATTGTCAAAATCTCCCCTTCTCCCTTGTTATTTGGGTGAATGTGCTCAAAACTTCATAGAATTCAAATTCTCAAAAAAAAAAAATTGCCAGAAGTCTCGTAATATTGCCTAGAATGCCATAGCCAAATTTTATTTGGCAAACCCTTCTAAAATATCGCCACGAATGCAGGTACCAAATTTCAGGAACATGGCTTATTAAGAAAAGCAGGATGCCGATGCCAACACTGCAAAGTGATAGCAATAGCTCATGCTGGGCTAGAAATTAGCAACAAATTTTTTATTTTTTTTTTCGCCCCAAAAAATGGTTCAGGAGGTTAACGCCCTTTTCCAAATAATGTTTTTTGAAATTCGTATCCCAAATAGAAAAATAAGAACACAACAAAAAATTATTCAAAAAGAAACGGAGGGGGTAATTTTTGCTTAGTATTGAATATGTAGTGTAAACAACAGCATTATATCTAATTTCCTAAAATTTGATTATAGTACAATGATTTAAAAAATTTAAATTCATTAAAAATTCTAAGCCCTGAAAAGAAACACCCTATCCCTGGAGATATAGAGCGTGGCAAATTGTTTTGTCAATAGTAAGTTTAAACAAAGTTAGGAAAAGTTACAAAATGTCACATGATTTCCTGAAGCACATAAAAAGCTATCGCAAATCAAAATAGCCACAGGCCAATTACCCCCCTGTCCCTCTTCCATATAAAATAGGGTTAATGTTCAGTCAGTCACAATTGTTCTTGATCAACTTTCTTAATTAAATAATTTTTGATACATCACAGATTCAGACATTGAAGTTGTCTACCTGTGGAAAGGGTCTATTTTAGAAAATAACAGCAACCAAAATATTTGGTAATCCAAAAACTTTAATTTTTAAAAAATCTTAATTCTTATAAAATTCCTCTAATTCAGAAAACATCTTGTCCATCTTATTTTCATCGTTTTCAATATCGTCGCTAGTTTTAACCATTTCTCTCCATCCAGATGATCCATTTGGGGGCTTATAACCATTGGGTGATTGGTTATGTGGCTGTGATGAAACTAGATGAACATTGATATGTTTACTTTAAAAATCTTTTACAAATATTTTTACGGAAAACATCCGAATTAAGGTCAAAAAACATCCGAAAATACTTTGTCCAAAATATACACATCTAAAAATTTATAGAGTTAATGTATAATGCCAGTGGGGGAAAGAATAACCACTGTGGAGGAGAAATCTACGCTTAATAATTGCTCCTCCATAGTGATTATTCTCTCTTATTTTGATCGCTGGATTCCACATAAAGACATTACCTTGGACATTGGATATCAAAATATATGCAAGCTGTATCAATATTTGTTCCATCAATCACTCCATTAGCAGGCAAAAACGTCAATGATTCACAGGATATATCATTCTTGACACATTGGTACACATTTTCACACCAACGTGTATCATGCATACAACGAGAAGAAGTAACGCCATTCCATTCCTGACAGTGATCATGCATACTCATGCATGTACCTGTTTTTAAACAAAACTTTTGTCCTGGATAAGGACATGGCACAAGTGTTGAGGTGGTACGTTGAAAATACCAAAAACAATCTTCGTGCTCTGAAATACAGGACATAGACATGATGCAAAATTTTTTATCGGGTTTACAAGTCTTACCAATTATTCCTCTAAAATAAATATAAATAATGTACAAGCAGCGTTCAAAATTATTATTAAATGATCACTATGGAGGAGGGAGTTTTGAGCATAACTTCAGGATTTGTAGCTTGAAGCTATGCTTAAAAACACCCTTTCACAGTGATTATGCGCTCTTATATTGACCATGTATATGAGATAATCTCAAAATTATCCTGCTGCTTTGTTCAAAGTCGGCAATAAGGTGCTAGAACTATGCCGATAACGTCGTTATAACAACTTTACTGCGGACTTTGAACAAGTTTTTGTTCACTGTGATTATGGCATGATGTAGTGAATACTGAGTTAGAAATCTTACAAATGCTCCATTTCTTTGTACCAAGGGAACCAATCAATTACAAGATCATTGACTCTACCCAGTGAGCAAAATCTAATCAAAGTCAAAGCCTGAATATAACTGCCAGACATCGCCTGGGGAGGAGTGTTTTTTGAGCGTTCAGCTTTTAAGCTGAACACAAAATTAAAAAAAAGCTCCTTTACAGGTGACATAATTATATAATATCTGCCATATTGTTCAATGTATAGCTAACTTGAAATTTTGAAATACAGTGTTCAAAATATTTTTTTGCCTAGTTGCGATAAGCAATTTTGGACAACCATGCTAAATTTCAAGGAAAATGGTCTGGTGGATTCGGAGTATTATTGTCGCTAGACAGACGGAAGTCCAAACAGTCATATTAATATAGAGAAATTAATGAAATTACATTAGATTATGAATAATTTTGTTTCTTCACTGTCAACCGTTTTGAGAATAGAATGTATTTTTATACATGACTTTGCTTAAACATTGTTCTTCAATGCTAGCTAACTAAACATGCTAGTGTACAGGAAGCATTCCTTCAAGATGACAACCAAATTTTACATTGATGTAAAAGGTAAAGTTTATACATTGAATATATTTTTAAAATACTATAACTAGCCATCAAAACGTCAAATTAACACCCTTTCTGTTTAAATATCTATAGTAAAATATGAGCCAGACAATGCTGCTCCGGTATTAACACTCAGAGTTAAACTCACAGTCGAAATAAAAGGAAATAATCACTGTGGAAGAGGGATTTTTAATATAGCTTCAGGCCTTGTAGTCTGAAGCTATGCTCAAAAATCACTACTCCAGTGATTATTTTCTTCGACCACTATAAACTAAATTTGTGCACCTTTAATTTTTTAGCATTAAAAATTTAAAAATATAAAAAAATTAAAGGTACATGAAATGGGCCTTTTTTCAAGCATTAAGGTGCATGAAAATTAAAGTGCGCATTAATTATGGTAGTTTCGGATCTATTTTTGTAAATTATTGTTTTTATAAGTCAAATGCTATTGAGAAGTACTGCAGCTTTACTACATAACATTCTTGACCAATTTTGTGACATACAAAATTAGAGGTGCACAAATTATGTAAGATTTTGGGGGCACAAAAATTAAAAGGTCGCAAAATAGAGAGTACGCAAATTTTAAAAGGATTAACGATAGAACGCAGGCTTTTTTCTTAAAAAAGTCAAAAAAAGTTTTTTTGTATAATTTGGAAGCTTTTTAAAAGATCTATTTAATAATTATTTACCTTCTTCACATTCCAATTTGAAGAGGCAAAATTTAGGATAACGTCTTTTTTCTCTCCACAGATTGTGTGATCTTTTTGCTAACACTTTAAATCTAACAACAATAGTTGCGCATGCTTTTACTGCATACTATGAACAAGTTT